>JALXJV020000011.1:2011780-2034707 GCA_024633595.2 Lepomis macrochirus | reverse complement strand
CATGACAGGCCTCCTGGGTGCCGACAGTTTCCATGGAGACGACGCCCCCCAGACCAGACGATGGAGAAGGTGGAAGAAGAGATACCGCAAGAAGAAGACGAAGCTGGAGGGAGGCCTTCCCCTTCCTACCTCCAGTAACGCGACGCACACGCACACACAGAGACGCAGCTCGCCCCAGTAAAATCCAGTGTTCTGATTGGCTGCCTCTCCTCTCTCTCCAGGAGGCTGGTCGGGATCTTCTTGACCAGAGCCGCAGCTGGACAGGAGGCCGGGCCGGAGACACCACTGGCAGCGCGACCTAAAAGGCCCCGCCCTGGATTACATGGCCCTCCCCATCGGGCCTGCCAGTCAGTACGCCATGCCGCACTAACGCCATGAAGAAGCAGGGAACGCTGCGCGAGTTATTTTTATGTATATTTGTATTTTCTTCATCACATTTGCACGAAGTTCATCTTCCATCTGTGCTGGTGCACGTGGTGAACCATGCGGTGTGTCTAGTGTGTGTGTGTGCGGCGCAACCATCAGCCGTAGTCGGAGGACCCCGCTGGATCTGTCTCGACGCCTCTCAGCACTGACCCTCACATCCTGGCCACCGGACACTCAGGTACAGTTTCCTCTCACAGACCCGGAAGCTGGACGCCGAAGCCGTACCAAACAGTAAATCCTTCAGCTGGCTGTCGGGCAGACTCCGCCGACCCCACCGCTCGATTAGGATTATTATTATCGAATGTTTTGCCAGACGCCTCCTCACTAAAGGAGCAGTTCACATCACTGATTCTGGTCCTGGTCTCCTTGGGCTTTCAGACTCTGAAGTCTCGTCAGGATGTAACGCGCATAGCCCCAGTTCACTCTCTGCTCCTTCCTGATCCTCCGCACCCTGCTGAACTTTTACTTACTAATTTAGCTGCTGTTGCCTTAAGCAATGGGCCAGTACGCCGCTCCTCCTCCGCCACATGGTGGGACTCGTCCCCACATGGTGGACTCCGGCCTCTCACATGGTGGACTCGGCCCCCACATGGTGGACTCGCTGCATCGTGTTATTTTGTTGTGCTCTGGATCCAGTAAAGGCTGATCCAGTCTTTATTCAGGCAGCAGCACCAATGACCAGGAAGCAGGAGGAACAATGAAACCAACGAAGAAGAAGAGCTCAGCCCTGATGGAGCTTAAAGTTGTTCTGTTTCTTTGTTTTCAGGTCAGTTCCAGGTGGAGCTGCCCTCTCTCGCTTGGTAAGACTCCACAGGAAGATCCTCTTCTTCTTCTTCTCCTCATGTAGACCTCTTAGACTGACTGCTTCTCCTCCAGATAACTGTCCTCTTCTTCTCCTCCAGATAACTGTCCGCTTCTTCTTCTCCTCCTCCAGATAACTGTCTTCTTCTTCTCCTCCTCCTCCAGATAACTGACCCTGCTTCTTCTTCTTCTTCTCCTCCAGATAACTGTCTTCTTCTTCTTCTCCTCCAGATAACTGTCTTCTTCTTCTTCTCCTCCAGATAACTGTCTTCTTCTTCTTCTCCTCCAGATAACTGTCTTCTTCTTCTTCTCCTCCAGATAACTGTCTTCTTCTTCTTCTCCTCCAGATAACTGTCTTCTTCTTCTTCTTCCTCCAGATAACTGTCTTCTTCTTCTTCTCCTCCAGATAACTGTCCTTCTCCTTCTACTGTCTCCTCTCCAGATAACTGTCTTCTCTTCTCCTCCAGATAACTGTCTTCTTCTTCTTTCCTCCAGATAACTGTCTTCTTCTTCTTCCTCCTCCAGATAACTGTCTTCTTCTTCTTCTCCTCCAGATAACTGTCTTCTTCTTCTCTCCTCCAGATAACTGTCTTCTTCTTCTTCTCCTCCAGATAACTGTCTTCTTCTTCTCTCCTCCAGATAACTGTCTTCTTCTTCTTCTCCTCCAGATAATGCCTTCTCCTCCAGATAACTGTCTTCTTCTCCTCCAGATAACTGTCTTCTTCTTCTTCTCCTCCAGATAACTGTCTCTTCTTCTTCTCCTCCAGATAACTGTCTTCTTCTTCCTTCTCCTCCAGATAACTGTCTTCTTCTTCTTCTCCTCAGATAACTGTCTTCTTCTTCTGTCTCACTCCGGATAACTGTCTTCTTCTGCTTCTGTCCTCAGATAACTGTTCTCCTAGGATGGCTGCCCTTTGTCTCCAGATAACTGTCTTCTCTTCTTCTCCTCCAGATGGTCACTGGGCGCTGGCTAGCTGTCCTGCTTCGTCCTCCCTCCAGTAGCTGAACTGTCCTCTGGATCGTCTTCTTGTGTCCTCCAGATGACTGTTGTTCTTCTTACTATCTCCTCGAGATAACTGTCTTCTTCGTTCTTCTCCTCCAGATAGACTCGTGCTTGTTGCTTCGTTGTACCTCCAGATAGCTGTTCTTCATTGCTTCTCCTGCAGATAACTGCTTCGCTTCTTCACTTCGTCTGCTCGTCCTCGCAAGACAACTGTCTGCTTCTTCTGCTGCTACAGATAACTGTCTGCTTCTTCTGCTGCTCCACCCCAGATGACTGCAGTGTTCTGCTTCCAGATAACATGCATTGTCCTCTGACTGTTCTCATTCTCCAAAAAGCAGCTTCTTCTTATGCCTCCAGGCTTAGACTGCTTGGTGTTAGTCTTTAATGTGAAAGGTCTACAGGAAGTGTAAAGGCGCTGACAGCAGCTGATGTCGCTGTGTGACGTCTCAGACGTGGGATCTGAAGCTCTGTGGTCGTGTCTGCGTGCAGAGCTGGAGGAAGGACGCGGGAGGAGGTAGCTCACTGCTGTTCTCAGTCCAGACAGCCAATCAGGAGCAGAGCCAGCACCACACACCGCGCTGGGAGCAGCAAACACACAGCACACAGGCCTGACAGGACACATACTCAGGGTCCAAACACAGATCATCATGTTACACTGTGAAACTTACAGCTGTGTTACCAGGAGCGAAAGGATCAGCCTTTAAACTGACAGGAATTTGGCTTTATCCCGATAAACATCGGAGATGGAGCGACCAGGACGAAATGTCTCACCGACTGGTCACATGTCTCCTGACAAGCATCGACATGGCTGAAGAAAGTTCCAGTGGACAGACTCAGGATGAAACGTGATGGTTGTACTTGAAAATGATCGTAAAAGCTCAGCAGCTGACGCTCGCCTTCCTCGGATGAACGGCCTGATGGGAGCTGCTCACTTTCCAAGCAGCTCCCATGATGCCCAGCGGTGCTCAGGGTCAGGCGAGCTTCGGGATGCCCTGCCCGAGTGCCCTCCCCCCGCACGGGCCTCGCCCGGGCCAGCTCCCTTCCAATCAGGGTTCGGCCGGAGAGGGCGAGCAGGACGGGATGTCGACTGCTCAGAGGAGCATGCTGAAGTGGGAGAAGGAGGAGACTCTGGGGAGATGGCCACCGTCCGCCCGTCCCTCTACTGCAACACCAACTTCCCCCAGCTGAGGGAGCAGTACCCCGGTACACATATATATTTATACACTGATAGCTGTAGAGCTGTACTGTACTGAGCTGTACTGAGCTGTGCTGAGCTGTACTGAGCTGTACTGAGCTGTACTGTACTGAACTGTACTGAGCTCAGACCTCTGTACACGGGGCTGCTGATAAAAGCTCTTCCTGTTTCTGAACGCGTGGTCATTAATCTTTCCTGTGTGTGTCAGACTGGTCCACCAGGGTGAAGCAGATCGCCAAGCTGTGGAGGAAGGCCAGCTCTCAGGACAGGGCGCCCTTCGTGGTGAGTTCCCTCTGCTGGTTACTTCTCTAATGTTTTCAGAAAGTGACGCGTAACGAGCCACCTAACTGTGTGTAAAGCCTTCTCCGTGTCAGACTCAGAGGTCAGGCAGGACCGGCCTGCTATTGGTCGAGAACACGCAGCTCAAAGGCGAACTTTAAGATGCTGAAAAGTCTGATTCAGTCTCTTGTCAGTCCTGGAGAACTTAATTTGGCGAAGCTTCAGTATCTGAAAGAGCATCAGTTGGTCCTGTGTCAGGTACAGTTAAAATAATAAAACATTTATTCATAGAGCAACCAGTTGGTCTGTGTGTCCCCACACATTAATGAGAAGAGGCCCTTAGACGGGTCGGCCAATAATAATTCAGGGGACTCACGTTGACTGACGGCTTTTTCAGAGGGGTGTCAGGGATTCATGGAGACTTTTCTGACGAGTTGTCTGAGTGATGACCTGCTGCAGAGAGCCGGATGGTTCCGTCTCCTCAGACCCTGGAAAAGCCTTTTAGAGGCTCCGGCCGTGTTTGTTGAGTCTGTTTTCTCCGCAGCAAAAAGCTCGAGATAACCGAGCGGCTCAGCGCATCAGCAAGGTGCAGCTGTCCAACGACCCGCTCAAACGCCAGCAGCCCACGCAGCAGCAGCAGCAGCCGCCACTGCAGCAGCAGCATCAGCAGCAGCAGCCGCCGCCGCCGCCGCCCGGACCTTATGACCCCGCTTCCATGGAGGCGGATGGGACGTTCAAGGACCCGCTGAGGCCCAAAGAGACGGAGCAGGAGCAGGAGTGGAAGTTCAGACAGGTGAGCAGAGTTTCACTGCGTTTGTCTTTAACACATCATCCCCATGAAGTAGAACAGAGAGAGGAAGCAGCACCAGACTCCTGCCGCAAACTGCACGATTTAACCCAGACACACATGAAACGTTTAAGAAAAGGGTCTCTGCAGGTCTCAAAGTCTTGATCGAAAGTGAGGTTTTACTAAATTTACCAGTTTACATTGATGAATTGTTTTGTGTCCATGTGCCGCTTCATAAGTTAGTGTTTATTTTAAATGAACTTGTTTATTAATCTACAACCTTAGTCAGAGGCCAAAATGGCAGTTAGCTGTTAGCCTGGTTTATGTTCTTCTAATCTTCTCTGTTTGAACAGAACCTTTAGAGCAAAGTGCAGCGATAATAAATAAAGTTCCGTCCTCACGACGCGCGGTCGCGAGCGGCGGACGGGCGCTGGTTTCCTCTCTGAGTAGTACCCATGTTAACCGCCAGGCTGCATGTCAGGGGTGCAGAGACAGGCCGACAGGCAGGGGTCAGCTGACTCTCAGTGGGCGGGACTGTACATAGCTGTTGTGTCATTGATGAAGATGAGTGATGAAGATGTGATGTGTGTGTCCTGCCGAGCCCGCTCACTCCAACTAATGTCTCTGATGTAACTGTCATTGAAAAGGGAGAGGTAAATGACAGATGGGGAGCCGGTAAGAAGAGGCAGGAAAATCTCCCCCAAAGCAGAGCCCTAAAATCACCAACAGATAAAGATTGTCCCTACCAGGCATCTGTAGCAGGAGGTGGCAAAGAGGCTCTGGTAAGATTTCAAGGCGAACCCGTTCTAGGCGGACTTCCTGGATCCACGACCCTCTGAAATCCTCTTCATGTCCCGGGTCGCTCCTGTGCTGGTCCACACAGTCTTCAGTGTTCACGCCGACCCCCTGGAGTCAGCAGCTGGTTAGCATCTGGGTAGCAGATACTTAGCAGCTGGTTAGCATCTGGGTAGCAGATACTTAGCAGCTGGTTAGCAGATACGTAGCAACTGGTTAGCAAATACTTAGCAGCTAGTCAGCAGCTGGTTAGCAGATACTTAGCAGCCAGTTATCATCAGGTTAGCAAATACTTTGCAGCTGGTTAGCAGATACTTAGCAGCTAGTCAGCAGCTGGTTAGCAGATACTTAGCAGCTGGTTAGCAGATACTTAGCAGCTAGTCAGCAGCTGGTTAGCAGATACTTAGCAGCTGGTTAGCAAATACTTAGCAGCTAGTCAGCAGCTGGTTAGCAGATACTTAGCAGCTGGTTAGCAGATACTTAGCAGTTAGTTAGCCACGATCAGTAGACTGACCTCCAGGACAGGAACACTGGGAACTTGAAGCGTTGTGGTGAGACCGAGCCGGTGCTCCCGGACCAAAGAGGATTTCAGACACGTGGACCCGGGATCGGTCCCGGTCATCTTCTCTGGGCCAATGTTTACATTTGAACGTGGGTTGTGGAAACACTGGGCGGGTGATCTGACTGCAGTAACTCTGACAAAACAATGGCTTCAGTTTGAGAGCGCTGGAGTGGAGTTGACCCAGAGTCGGTGTCCGAGGCCTCAGTCTGCCTCAGAACTGACTGATTTTATTCTGAAGGGATGCTGCCTCGTTCTGAATGTCACTCTGCTGCCGTCCTTCAGCATCCGCCTCACACTGACCTGAGGACAGCTCTGAGTGTTCTGGTCTCAGGGTCAGCCGGATACACCTGCATCATCACGCAGATAAAAGGGGACAGAGCCGGACGTTAGTGCTGTGACACAGTGAAACGTCTAAAACCTATATTACAGGTAGCCTGAAAAGAATAAGACAACATCTAGTGTACAGAGGAAGTTCATTTCTGAAAGCAAAGACTTATCGCTCACTAAAACATTGGAGCACACTTTCAGTCGGCCATCATCAGAATCCACACGGCTGTCTCCTGAAACGTGAGTTTTGTGACGGCATGAGTGAGATGTGATCAGTGTGTGTGAGGTAACACCTTTTAACAGCAGGTGTAGCTGCGTCTCATTTAAAATGAGTAGTGGGTGGAGTTTGCCCTGAGGGTGGCGCTAGAGGAAAGATTATGGAGTCAATACAAGCAGGTGATCCAACAGACAGCACCTGAGCTCTGAGACCATGTTGCAGGAAGTCCAGGATGTGTCCCGGTCTGAGAGCAGGACCGGTATCTGGTGCGTCGCTCCGTGTGCTGACGGACGGCAGCAGCGTCTCATTCACTGTGAGCAGGTATCACTGCAGGTGTGATTAACCAGGTGAGAGACAGACAGGAAAGACCAGTCAGCAGGGAGGACTAATGATCAGCTCAAACTAGACGTGACTGTAACCCCCCCCCCCCCAGAACCATCCCAGCAGCACCAGAACCACAGGAGCACTAAACCAGCTCTGCGGCCCGACACAGTTATGATGCAACACATTAGTCTGATGACAAACATGTTTAATCCTCCTGTACGTTTGATGCTGATGATGATGGAGGTGTTTTAGTCATGTGGTTTCTGCTGCCCCCACCCCCACCCCCCCTGCACGCTGTAAACTCCACCATTCATCACTGATCCCACATTTACTGAGAGAGAGAGAGAGCTGAGGGAAAGCGAGCATTACTAGCTGCCATGTCATCATGTTTTAACTCTACCTGTAGTGCCCAGTCATCTCTCTGACGTCTGTCACTCTTGTCTTCCTGCGTTTCTCTGTTCTCCTGGTTTTGGTTTCTCTCTCAGCAAATGCGTCAGAAGAGTAAGCAGCTGGCGAGGATCGAGGCCACGCAGAAGCTGGAGCAAGTCAAGAACGAGCAGCTCCTGCAGCAGAGGCAGCAGCAGCTGTTAGCCGGCCAGCGCTTGGCCGGCCAGCTGTCCCCCGAGTCCGGCAGCCGGGGCCCCGTGACTCCCACTGGGGGCAGCGGCTCCCCCCTCCATCCGCCGGCATCCAGGGAAGGTCAGTCCAGGCAGCAGCACCTCCTGCAGGGGGGCCAGAGTTCAGGATTTGTTGACGACGTCTTCCTCAGACCGCAAGCCCCTCCCCCCTCCGGATTCTCCTCTCTCCCTCACTCCCCTCACTCCTCCTCCCCTCCATCAGCCTCCATCCTCCCCCCAGATGTTCTCCCCGCGCCTCCTCGGCCCCTCCTCGCCTCTGGGATCCCTACAGTACGGTAGCAGGAACTCCTCGTCCCACCTTTTCCCAAGCTGGCGGCCCTCCTGCCCCCCAGCAGCAGCGGCGCAACTCCCTCAACGCCTCCCCAGCCCATGATGCCTTTGGTTCCCCTGCACCGTCCCCAGACTCTAAAACCCCTGACGTCTCCAGATCCATTGGACCTCAACCAGGTAACTCCCAGGACCCATCTATTCCTTGTTTTCTCTTCTTAGTGACCTCCTTCTTGTTTTCTCCTCCTAGTGACCATCACCTCCTTATTTTCTCTCCCCAGGTCTGCAGCAGAGCCGAGCAGCTATGATGAGCCCCCCCTCTGTCTCGGCCCCGGACCATTTGACTAGACATGTTGGCCTCAGAGCAGCTGAGACCTTCCAGCGGACTCCTCATAACAGCAGCAACAATCGTGTGGCAGCGTCTGAACTCTATGGTCGGCCTGGTGAACTGGTTCAGGGAGGGGTTTTTAAAGCTCCCATGCCCCCGAACCACCAGCCTCAGCAGGAGGTATTTAGCAGCACGTTAGGAGGAGCAAGGAGGGACCCAGCTCGACCCACAGACCTGGGCTATGCCCTACCTCAGTCCCAGGACATTCCCTTCCCCTCTAGTCCACTGTCAGGGCTGGGCTCCCCCCATCGCAGCCCCTACTCCCAGACACCCGGCACCCCAAGGCCTGACTACAGCCAGCAGATGACTGACCCCTTTACACAACAGTCACCTATGACCTCCCGGCCCTCACCTGACCCCTACAGTAACCCTCATACCCCTGGTACACCACACACGCAGGCTGACCCCACATACCTCAACACACCCCCTGCGCTTCGACTGGACCAGTATAACCAGCAGTCTGCCAGCCATCGGCCGTCCCCCTCCCACCCAACCCTCGACCCCTATGCCTCCAACCCAGGGACACCCCGCCCCTCTGTCACAGAGCTTGCCTCGATCACCAGGGGAATCAGCAGGGCCGACCCTACTCTCAGCAGCCCCCACACCACGGCCAGTAGAGAGCTTCAATCCTCAGCCAGCAGGATCGGGTTCATCCCCTTTGGCTCCAGGACTGTCTGGAGAGACGGCAACCTTCACCCCGACACACAACCAGGTAACAGATAAAAGCATTTTTATGTCCTAGTAGTTTACACAGTCTGTGCTGCAGTTTACAGTTTACACAGTCTGTACTGCAGTTTACAGTTTACACAGTCTGTACTGCAGTTTACACAGTCTGTACTGCAGTTTACAGTTTACACAGTCTGTGCTGCAGTTTACACAGTCTGTGCTGCAGTTTACACAGTCTGTACTGCAGTTTACAGTTTACACAGTCTGTACTGCAGTTTACAGTTTACACAGTCTGTACTGCAGTTTACAGTTTACACAGTCTGTACTGCAGTTTACACAGTCTGTGCTGCAGTTTACACAGTCTGTACTGCAGTTTACACAGTCTGTACTGCAGTTTACAGTTTACACAGTCTGTTCTGCAGTTTACACAGTCTGTACTGCAGTTTACACAGTCTGTACTGCAGTTTACAGTTTACACAGTCTGTTCTGCAGTTTACAGTTTACACAGTCTGTACTGCAGTTTACAGTTTACACAGTCTGTACTGCAGTTTACACAGTCTGTGCTGCAGTTTACACAGTCTGTGCTGCAGTTTACACAGTCTGTACTGCAGTTTACACAGTCTGTGCTGCAGTTTACAGTTTACACAGTCTGTACTGCAGTTTACACAGTCTGTACTGCAGTTTACAGTTTACACAGTCTGTACTGCAGTTTACACAGTCAGTCTGTACTGCAGTTTACACAGTCTGTTCTGCAGTTTACAGTTTATACAGTCTGTACTGCAGTTTACAGTTTACACAGTCTGTACTGCAGTTTACAGTTTACACAGTCTGTACTGCAGTTTACACAGTCTGTACTGCAGTTTACAGTTTACACAGTCTGTACTGCAGTTTACACAGTCAGTCTGTACTGCAGTTTACACAGTCTGTTCTGCAGTTTACAGTTTACACAGTCTGTACTGCAGTTTACAGTTTACACAGTCTGTACTGCAGTTTACAGTTTACACAGTCTGTACTGCAGTTTACACAGTCTGTACTGCAGTTTACACAGTCTGTTCTGCAGTTTACACAGTCTGTACTGCAGTTTACACAGTCTGTTCTGCAGTTTACAGTTTACACAGTCTGTTCTGCAGTTTACACAGTCTGTTCTGCAGTTTACAGTTTACACAGTCTGTACTGCAGTTTACACAGTCTGTTCTGCAGTTTACAGTTTACACAGTCTGTACTGCAGTTTACAGTTTACACAGTCTGTACTGCAGTTTACACGGTCTGTACTGCAGTTTACACAGTCTGTTCTGCAGTTTACAGTTTACACAGTCTGTTCTGCAGTTTACACAGTCTGTTCTGCAGTTTACACAGTCTGTACTGCAGTTTACACAGTCTGTTCTGCAGTTTACAGTTTACACAGTCTGTACTGCAGTTTACACAGTCTGTACTGCAGTTTACAGTTTACACAGTCTGTACTGCAGTTTACACAGTCTGTTCTGCAGTTTACATAGTCTGTTCTGTAGTTTACACAGTCTGTACTGCAGTTTACACAGTCTGTTCTGCAGTTTACACAGTCTGTTCTGCAGTTTACACAGTCTGTTCTGCAGTTTACAGTTTACACAGTCTGTTCTGCAGTTTACAGTTTACACAGTCTGTACTGCAGTTTACACAGTCTGTTCTGCAGTTTACACAGTCTGTACTGCAGTTTACACAGTCTGTTCTGCAGTTTACAGTTTACACAGTCTGTTCTGCAGTTTACACAGTCTGTACTGCAGTTTACACAGTCTGTTCTGCAGTTTACAGTTTACACAGTCTGTTCTGCAGTTTACAGTTTACACAGTCTGTACTGCAGTTTACACAGTCTGTTCTGCAGTTTACAGTTTACACAGTCTGTTCTGCAGTTTACAGTTTACACAGTCTGTACTGCAGTTTACACAGTCTGTTCTGCAGTTTACACAGTCTGTACTGCAGTTTACAGTTTACACAGTCTGTACTGCAGTTTACAGTTTACACAGTCTGTACTGCAGTTTACAGTTTACACAGTCTGTACTGCAGCATGTACAGGTTTTATTTGTTAACAGCATTTACGCCCATATTTCTGATCAGCAGAGCTGCTGTCGGTGTCTCTTGGTCATACAGAAGAGTAAATGGTTGTTTCATCAGTTTCCCTTCTTGACATTAATTATTTCTCTCTTCAGTTGCAACAGTCTCCAGGACGACTGACAACAACAACAGCAAATGCAGGATTCATTTCCCAGAACCCCCAGCAACCAGACTCCAAAGCACTCCGGGATGTCAGAGGAAAGCAGCTTCTCAGGCTTGGCGGGTCAGACTCCTGGTCACGACCCCTTCGAGCAAGGTCAGATGACACCAGGCCTCTCACAGTCGGACACGACAACGACCAATGCGATGGCAGCGCTGGCTTCTTCAGATGGACCAATGAGCATGCTGCCTCAGCTCGGTGACACAGAGGATAAGCTCAGACAGGTGGGACAGCTGTTTCAGACCTCCGATTCTGGTCTGGCGTCTCTCCTAGGTTCTGGTTTAGAGCTGGTTTGTTCTCTGTACTCAGTTCTCCTGTGTTCTCCTGTGTTCTGTGCAGCGGCAGCGGCTCCGGCAGCTCATCCTGAGGCAGCAGCAGCTGAAGAGCTCGTTACGGCAGGAGAAAGGTCTGCAGGAGGCAGCTTCTGGACTCGCCGCAGCTCCTGCTGCTTCGCCGGGACCCAGCCCTGGTTCTGCCACACCACACCACTGGTCCCAGGAGGACTCTTCCACTGCTCCCCCAGCAGACCTGTTTGGACGTCCGCCGCCCCCTTACCCTGGCACTGTGAGGCCTGGTGGGGCTCCAGCCCCGAGGTTCCCTGGAGGTTTTCCAGGGGAGCAGCAGAGGGGTTCAACCCCAACGAGGCTCCCTTCCCCAGGCAGAGCCTCCCAGAGAGCTGGTAGTCCGAGGGCCCCTCATGAGGTGAGAGCAGCAACAAAACGGGGTCCTGGCCTGTGTGATGATGTGTTCTTGTTATTCAAACCAGCTCCTCCTCTCCTCCAGGTTCAGTGGTTCTCCTGGAGTTCCAGTGGGTTTCCAGGACTCCTTCCTTCGTCCTCCCCAGGGATCAGTGCCTGGACCTGGGCTCAGTGGGATGGAGGGAGTCCCTGTCCAAATGAGGAGGCAGATGCCTGGAGAGTTCACCGGCATCCGACCCCTCCCGGCTCCACACATGCCGCCAGGTGAGGACCGCTACCCGGCTGCTGAAGAGTATGAAGAGTATCCTCTATCATTTAATTAACATAAGTAAATTATTGCCCCCCAGGTGTCCCCAGCCCTTCCTCCCCGGCTCCATCCCCTTCCAGCAGCACAGCATCATGGGACAGCCCTACATCGAAGCTCGACACCGCGCCCGAAACCGCCTGAGGCTGCCCTTCCCTCTGCCCGGCCTCGGACCACGAGACCTCTCTGCTGCACCCCGAGACCCCAGTGGGTGTCCTGTCAGGCCCGGTCTGGGGGCCAGGATGGGGAGACCCAGCTGGGCCAGCAGATGGTGATGGACCAGCTGAACCAGCAGCACACGGCGGCGCTGACGAGGCGGCGAGTCCACGCTGCCTGGGACTGATGGGATGGAGGAGCAGATGGAGGGGAGGACTTCGGCGTGAAGGATCTGGAGGGCGTGGAGGTGAAAGATCTGGTCGACCTCAACCTGAACCTGGACCCTGAGGGCGGTACGGACCTCTCAGATCTGCACATAATAAATGATCAGGATGTCGAGATCCATGAAAGCTTCATCATGATGTTCTGCTTGTTCTGCACCAACACTCATAAAGCTGCTCGGTCTAACAACATACCTACGTGCCGTTTCAGGTAAAGAGGACCTGGACCACCTCGACGACTTCCTGCTGTCGGGGAAGTTCGACCTGATCGCCTACGCTGACCCCGAGCTCAATCTGGAGGACAAGAAGGACATGTTCAACGAGGAGCTGGACCTGGGAGTCGGTGGAAGGAGGAGCGGAGGGAGGGACGGATCCGGCGTGTCCAGAAAGACAGGCGGCCACCTGATTGGCCAGGTCAAACAGGAAGCGCGGGAGGCGTCAAGATGGAAGCAACCCAGTACCCTGCTCCTCAATCTGGGGTCATCGCCAGCAGCAGCAGACTCCCGGACCTCCAGGAGCTCCAGGAGGGCCGAGGCAGCAGGCTCCAGCCAGCCCGGCTCCTCTGGTCTCCTCTCAGGTGGGACCCTCCCTGATTTATCATTAATTAGCTGAGACTAATAAATTATAGAATAAACAAGTCATTAATTATCTGGTTACTCCGTCCCTCCAGGAGAGGCTGGAAGGCTCAGGGGCCTTGGCAGCTCCTCACACCCAGGAACAGGCTCCGTCGTTGGGCATGGGTTCCAGAGTCCAGCCCCCGATGGCTGGAGGTAAAAGAACTCCATGAAGACATTTTTTGATCAGTGATTTCTGCCCGATGCTTTACTGTGAAGGTTCACCAGGGAATCTCCTCTGACTCCTACCCTGTTTCCCTGTCTCCTCCCCTGTCTCCTTGTCTCCTCTCTTGCCTCCTTGTCTCCTCCCCTGTCTCTCTGTCTCCTCCCTTCTCTCGTCTCCTCCCCTGTCTCCTTGTCTCCTCTCTTGCCTCCTTGTCTCCTCCCCTGTCTCCCGGTCTCCTCCTTCTCTCGTCTCCTCTCCTGCCTCCTTGTCTCCTCCCCTGTCTCCTTGTCACCTCTCCTCTATCGTCTCCCTCTTGCCTCCTTTGTCTCCTTCCCCTGTCTCCTCTCCTGTCTCCCTGTCTCCTCCCTCTATCGCCTCCTCTCTTGCCTCCCTTGTCTCCTCCCCTGTCTCCCCTGTCTCCTCCCCTCTCTTGCCTACTTGTCTCCTCCCTGTCTCCCTGTCTCCTTCCCCTCTCTTGCCTCCTTGTCTCCTCCCCTGGCTCCCTGTCTTCTCTCCTCTCTTGCCTCCTTGTCTCCTCCCCTGTCTCCTCTCCTGTCTCCTCCCCTCTATCGTCTCCTCTCTTGCCTCCTTGTCTCCTTCCCTGTCTCCTCTCCTGTCTCCCTGTCTCCTCCCCTCTATCGTCTCCTCTCTTGCCTCCTTGTCTCCTCCCCTGTCTCCCTGTCTCCTCCCCTCTCTTGCCTACTTGTCTCCTCCCCTGTCTCCCTGTCTCCTTCCCTCTCTTGCCTCCTTGTCTCCTCCCCTGGCTCCCTGTCTTCTCTCCTCTCTTGCCTCCTTGTCTCCTCCCCTGTCTCCTCTCCTGTCTCCTCCCCTCTATCGTCTCCTCTCTTGCCTCCTTGTCTCCTTCCCTGTCTCCTCTCCTGTCTCCCTGTCTCCTCCCCTCTCGTCGCCTCTCTCTTGCCTCCTTGTCTCCTCCCCTGTCTCCCTGTCTCCTCCCTCTCTTGCCTACTTGTCTCCTCCCCTGTCTCCCTGTCTCCTTCCCTCTCTTGCCTCCTTGTCTCCTCCCCTGGCTCCCTGTCTTCTCTCCTCTCTTGCCTCCTTGTCTCCTCCCCTGTCTCCCTGTCTCCTCCCCTCTCTTGCCTCCCTGGCTCCCTGTCTCCTCTCCTCTCTTGCCTCCTTGTCTCCTCCCCTGTCTCCCTGTCTCCTCCCCTGTCTCCTTGTCTCCTCCCCTGTCTCTCTGTCTCCTCCCTTCTCTCGTCTCCTCCCCTGTCTCCTTGTCTCCTCTCTTGCCTCCTTGTCTCCTCCCCTGTCTCCCGGTCTCCTCCTTCTCTTGTCTCCTCTCCTGCCTCCTTGTCTCCTCCCCTGTCTCCTTGTCACCTCTCCTCTATCGTCTCCTCTCTTGCCTCCTTGTCTCCTTCCCTGTCTCCTCTCCTGTCTCCCTGTCTCCTCCCCTCTATCGTCTCCTCTCTTGCCTACTTGTCTCCTCCCCTGTCTCCCTGTCTCCTCCCCTCTCTTGCCTCCTTGTCTCCTCCCCTGGCTCCCTGTCTCCTCTCCTCTCTTGCCTCCTTGTCTCCTCTCCTGTCTCCCTGTCTCCTCTCCTGTCTCCAGGTCCACAGTCCGTCTTCCAGCAGCAGCTGAGACCGTTGGGACCCTCCCCCTCGGCGCTCCTCTCCCCCCACCCTCAGGGTCTCCCACTAGCTCCCCACCCCAGTTTGACTCCTCAGGGCCCCCCTGCCTCGCCTCACCAGTTGTCCCTCCATCACTCCCAGCCTCGCCTCCTCCTCAACCCCCAGAACCAGAACCAGGACCATGACCAGAGCAAGCTCAGGCCTCTGCTCCTGGAGGAGCAGCCGCTCCTCCTGCAGGAGCTCCTGGACCAGGAGCGCCAGGAGCAGCAGCAGCAGAAACAGATGCAGGCCCTGATCAGACATCAGTCCAGCCCAGACTCTCTGATACCCAACATGGGTAAGACCTGAACCCCACAGACCTGTAGCCTTTCACGCCTGCTGTTTTGAATCTGACTTTGTGAACCTCGTGTGTCCTGCAGAGTTTGACTCGGACCCCATCATGAAGGCCAAGATGGTGGCCCTGAAGGGCATCAACAAGGTCATGACCCAGGGCACCCTGGGACTGAACCCCATGGTCATCAACAGGTAGGACGCTGTGACCCGAGAACAGTTGGACAGCAGACCAGATAAGCTTTATTACACGACTCCCTCAACTCTGTCTGTGTCTTTGTGTGTCAGGTTCCAGCAGGCTCCTGGGGCCTCGGCCTCTGGTGGCCCCGAGTCCAGAGGGGACTCCTCAGCCTCCACACCTGGTGGGACAGGTGAGTAGACCCACAACAACACTCCTAACGTTGCCCAGTGTGTCTGTACCTGCTGCTGAGGAGTGTCTTCTCTTCCTGACAGGACGGGAAGTTGAACCCCCAGCTGGTGCGACCCAGCCCCCCCAGCTTCGGTCCGGGCTTCGTCAGTGAGTATCAGAACAACATCTGAACGTTAGTGTGTTTGTAAAATCCTCCGCGGGTCTGAACGCTGCCGTGTCTCCCGCAGACGAGTCTCAGCGGCGGCAGTACGAGGAGTGGTTGGGCGAGACGCAGCGGCTCCTGCAGATGCAGCAGCGGCTCCTGGAGGACCAGATCGCCGGTCACCGCAAGACCAAGAAATCTCTGTCGGCCAAACAGAGAACGGCCAAGAAGGCCGGCCGCCCCTTCGCCGAGGACGACGCCGCCCAGCTCCGCCACATTACCGAGCAGCAGGGGGCGGTACAGAAACAGCTGGAGCAGGTACACAACCCGGGGCCTCGTTTAGAACCGCTGTGCTCATTAATTAGAACAAAGTCGACAGCAGAAACCGGTTGGCCTCCTGCGGTTTGGTACCGTCGTGACCCGTCTGTCTGTGTTTGTGTTCAGATCCGCAAAGCAGCAGAAGGATCACGCCGAGCTGATCGAGGACTACAGGACCAAACAGCAGCAGCACACGTCTCTGCAGCAGCAACCGGGGGCCCCCCCCATGATGCCTGCAGGAGCGCCGCCCATCCCCCAGACCCTCCTCTCCCAGCCCATGGTGTCCATGCAGCCCCACCCGGGCGGCCCCACCCCTGCCCATGTTCCAAACGTCCCCCCTGGTTGGAACCCAGGGGGCGGGGCTCCAGTGGTGATGGGGCAGAGGATGCCGCTTCATCTGCCCCCTCAGATTCCTCCCACCCTGCCTAACGCCCCCCAGGCTCCCGCACACACCCAGACACCCCCCACCATGGCGCCCGGCATCCCTGCTCCCACAGCTGGCTTCACTCCAGGCCCCAGGGGCCCCGCTGGAGGGCCCAACGGAGCAGCAGCGGACGGAGCGGCCGCCTCTCTCGGCAGGTAACAAAGCTGGAATCGTTTACGCTGGAGGAGTTACTGTCACTGACACGCCTTCTTCTGTGGTCAGTGAGGATGTTACGCTCGTCTGGGTAGAGTTTAGGCATCAGGACGGTTCTGCTACCAGCAGCTGCCCGTTTTGTTTTTATGAAACACAATCCACAGATTTGTTACAGCACGAAAACTCCACAGCGCCCTCATCACGCCACTAATGAATCTAAGGTCCAGACACTTTTAACTTATCCAATAATCTGCCTCCGCCTGTCTCCACCACCTGCAGGTGAAGTTTGACGACAACAACCCGTTCAGCGAGGGTTTCCAGGAGAGAGAGAGGAAGGAGAGGCTGAGAGAGCAGCAGGAGAGGCAGAGAGTTCAGCTCATGCAGGAGGTAAACCAGACCAACAGTAATCTAGAACCCAGTGGAGTTCTGACTGACTCTGCTGCTGAACCCAGACTGAAGTAGAACCAGACTGTTAATCTGTTAGGGAACAGGAAGTAGATCCACAAACTGACTTTTATTCTGTAAAGAACAGTGACTAGATCCACAAACTGACTTTTATTCTGTAAAGAACAGGAAGTAGATCCACAAACTGACGTTTATTCTGTAAAGAACAGGAAGTAGATCCACAAACTGACTTTTATTCTGTAAAGAACAGGAAGTGGATCCGCAAACTGACTTTTAGGCCCAATCCCAATCACCCCCCTAAGCCCTAAGCCCTGAACCCTCACAGACTTTACTGACGTCACTTGGAAAGTGACTGAGTGCAAGAGGCTGCAAGGACTCAAAATGCTGTAACTAGGAACGGGACGGCCCTTTCCCACTTTATCACGTTACCTTGACAACGCTGAAAAACGCTGCACACTTTTTATTTTATGCTTTTGTCTGATTAATGAAGTCCTGCAGGCTCTTATAGTGACATCCACTCTACAGAGTGGAGGAGTGGTAAATGTCAATATATTTGTCAATAATCATGAATAGGCCGACACTATTGTTGGTCAAAACACACATCATTAAGTAAAAACTAAAATAAATAGTTGAATAAACAAAGTGTGTAGGCTAATAAGGTGTATTCCTCTGACTTCATGTGTTCTATGCACCATCTTAAGTTCAGAAAAGTTCTAACAATATTAACATCAGCGTTGGTGTCAATGCTTGTTTGTTTACCGTTTTCTTCTTCTTCTCCTGTATAGGCGTATTTGCCGTGATATTTGTCTCAGCCTCGGGCTTCCCTGGTAACCCCGTGTTTCCACGCCATACCGCTATGAACTGTGGGCAATTCCCTCAGCCAAAGTCTGCAGAAATGCGGACTTACGGAAAAGGGTCTAAAAGGGCTCAAAATGTCCGCTGAGAGACCCTCAGCGACTTGACGATTTGACAGTGGGACGGCCCTAAGCCCTCACGGACTTCCCGGGAACGCGCCTCAAAGTCTGTGAGTCTGTGAGGGTGGAGATTGGGATTGGGCCTTATTCTGTAAAGAACAGTCTGTAGAACCGCAAACTGACTTTTATTCTGTAAAGAACAGGAAGTAGATCCACAAACTGACGTTTATTCTGTAAAGAACAGGAAGTAGATCCACAAACTGACTTTTATTCTGTAAAGAACAGGAAGTAGATCCACAAACTGACTTTTATTCTGTAAAGAACAGGAAGTAGATCCACAAACTGACTCTTTATTCTGTAAAGAACAGTGTGTAGAACCAAGAAACTGACTTTTATTCTGTAAAGAACAGGAAGTAGATCCACAAACTGACTTTTATTCTGTAAAGAACAGGAAGTAGATCCACAAACTGACTTTTATTCTGTAAAGAACAGGAAGTGGATCCAAGAACTGACTTTTATTCTGTAAAGAACAGTGTGTAGAACCACAGAACTGACTTTTATTCTGTAAAGAACAGGAAGTAGATCCACAAACTGACTTTTATTCTGTAAAGAACAGTGTGTAGAACCGCAGAACTGACTTTTTATTCTGTAAAGAACAGGAAGTAGATCCACAAACTGACTCTTTATTCTGTAAAGAACAGTGTGTAGAACCATAAACTGACTTTTATTCTGTAAAGAACAGGAAGTAGATCCACAAACTGACTTTTATTCTGTAAAGAACAGTGTGTAGAACCAAGAAACTGACTTTTATTCTGTAAAGAACAGGAAGTAGATCCACAAACTGACTTTTATTCGGTAAAGAACAGTGTGTAGAACCATAGAACTGACTTTTATTCTGTAAAGAACAGGAAGTAGATCCAATAAACTGACTTTTATTCTGTAAAGAACAGGAAGTAGATCCACAAACTGACTTTTATTCTGTAAAGAACAGTGTGTAGAACCGCAAACTGACTTTTATTCTGTAAAGAACAGGAAGTAGATCCACAAACTGACTTTTATTCTGTAAAGAACAGTGTGTAGAACCAAGAAACTGACTTTTATTCTGTAAAGAACAGGAAGTAGATCCACAAACTGACTTTTATTCTGTAAAGAACAGGAAGTAGATCCACAAACTGACTTTTATTCTGTAAAGAACAGTGGCTGTGTCTGAAATCCCTCTCAGTCACTACTCCCTCCCCTCTGTAGGGGTTGTATGTAGAGCACTATATAGTGAGCTCACTCGCATTATTAAAACACTTTCGGACACTACCCCGATCGTTATTTCTTTTATTCTGTAAAGAACAGGAAGTAGATCCACAAACTTTTATTCTGTAGAGAACTGAGTAGAACCAGGGAGTGGAACCACAAACGGACTCTTTAGATTAACAGGAAGTAGAATCAGTTATTCTCCTCTCCTCTCAGGTGGAGCGTCATCGGGCCCTGCAGCAGAGACTGGAGCTAGAGCAGCAGGGCCTCCTGGGAGCCTCCGTGGGCCCCGGGGCCGGAGCAGCAGCCATGCCCCCATCTGGAGCTCGGGTTGGTCTCACACCAGGACCTGGAGGTCCTGCTGGGTCAGCACCTGAAGGGGACAGTCTCTCCCAGATGCCCTTCTTCAGCTCTGAGCTGCCCCAGGACTTCTTGCAGTCACCTCCAGCCTCCAGAGGGCCCCCTGCAGCACCAGGGCCAGCAGGGGCCACCGCTCCACCAGCAAGTAGGCCTCCACCAAGATTTCACAGGAGGACCCCTGCACCCTGGAGCTCATCCAGGTCCCGGGCACCCCGGGCCCCAGATGGATTTAGCTCCTTCCAACCTCCAGACCAGACCGAGGCTTTCAGGCCCCGCGGGGCCCTCAGCCCAGGGACAGGTTCGGCCCCCTGGGGCTGGAGGAGGAGGACTGACCCCCTCCCATCCTGGAGGTGCGGCTCATCGATTTGGACAGGACTCCTCCTCCTCCTCGCCCTCCTTCCCCTGCTCCTCCTCAGGAGGCCCCGCCTCCCTCATCCAGCTGTACTCTGACATCATCCCCGATGACAAACCAAAGAAGAAGAGGAGCAGGAAGAGGGACGGAGAGGACGCCGCAGGCGGAGGAGGAGCCAGGACGCCGCTGTCCTCGCACTCTGATGACATCACAGCTCCGCCACTCCGCCGTCTCGGACACTTCCTGCTCTACGCCCACTCGAGGCGTGGACCAATCAGATCTGTCCTTTCTCTAGGCTCCTCCCTCTGCGGCCTGGCTCCGTCCCTCGGAGCTGGAGAGGCAGCTGTCCGTGATCTCGGCAGCCCAGCAGAGAGGCTCCGCCCTGGGCCCGAGTCTCTGAGAGGCCCCCTGTCTGCAGCTCGCCTGGAGGTCAAGGTGAGGACGGTTTGCCCGTCCACTGACCCGTGTCACTAATGTTTTACCTGTTGTAGCGCAAGGGGCGTGATAACCTGTCCTCTGCCCCGCTGCAGGAGGAGCGTGAGGAGGGAGGAGCGTGCAGCGGAGGCGTCGTGAAGATGGAGGAGGGCGAGGGATTCTTCTCGCCCTTCCCTCTCCACGGGGGAGGCAAAGATGGAGACGGGGGGAAGGAGCTGCTCAGACACCTGCTGAAGGACAAGACCTCGCCGGCCACCACGCCGTCACCCACCGGCCAGGCGCCGCCCGCCACCCGACGACAGCTGTCCCACGACAGCGTCCGGTCCGAGGAGGAGGACAGGCCTGGTTCCCATGGCAACATGGTGAGGAGGGGGTCGACTGTCTTTATTTGTTGCCGGGTTCTAGTGTCTGGCGTGGTGTAAGCTGAGAAGGTAACGGCGTGACAGAAGTGTTACCGTGGTGAACTGTGCTCCTCCCCCCAGGTGATGATGGACAGTCCGGGTCCAGACCTCCTGGACTCCTCCGGCAGGAAGAAGCCTCAGCGCTGTAAGAGGGTCGCTCGGCCGGACAAAGACAGAGCTCCTCCCAAAACCAAGAGGAGGAAGAAGGAGGAGGAGGAGAAGACGCCCACTCCGCCGCCTCCTCCGACCCGGCTGATGACACACCTCTCTCAGGTAGGCCAGTTCGGCTTCAAACCCTGACCGGCCCTCCGAGCTGCTCGTGGTACCCTGGTGGTTCTGACAGCTGGCTGTCTGATCCCTCAGCTGGCGGCGCTTCCCCTCATGGAGCCGGGTGCTGCGTGTGGACCTGAGCCTGTTCAGCCTCGCACGGCAGCTCGTCTCTGGGCAGAGACTCGTCGCTGACGGGCTCCTTCGGGAACGCCTGCCTGGACGGAGTCACCGACTACTACTCCCAACTCATATACAAGGTACAGCTGCGGTACTACTGCAGTACTACTGCAATACTACTGCAATACTACTCCCAGCTCATATACAAGGTACAGCTGCGGTACTACTGCAGTACTACTGCAATACTACTGCAATACTACTGCAATACTACTCCCAGCTCATATACAAGGTACCATGCAGTACTACTGCAGTACTACTGCAATACTACTCCCAGCTCATATACAAGGTACAGCTGCGGTACTACTGCAGTACTACTGCAATACTACTGCAATACTACTGCAATACTACTCCCAGCTCATATACAAGGTACCATGCAGTACTACTGCAGTACTACTGCAATACTACTCCCAGCTCATATACAAGGTACAGCTGCGGTACTACTGCAGTACTACTGCAATACTACTGCAATACTACTGCAATACTACTGCAATACTACTCCCAGCTCATATACAAGGTACCATGCAGTACTACTGCAGTACTACTGCAATACTACTCCCAGCTCATATACAAGGTACCATGCAGTACTACTGCAGTACTACTGCAATACTACTGCAATACTACTGCAATACTACTCCCAGCTCATATACAAGGTACCATGCAGTACTACTGCAATACTACTGCAATACTACTGCAATACTACTCCCAGCTCATATACAAGGTACAGCTGCAGTACTACTGCAATACTACTGCAATACCACTGCAATACTACTGCAATACTACTCCCAGCTCATATACAAGGTACAGCTGCAGTACTACTGCAATACTACTGCAATACTACTGCAATACTACTCCCAGCTCATATACTAAGGTACAGCCGCGTACTACTGCAATACTACTGCAATACTACATCCCAGCTCATATACATAGGTACCATGCAGTACTACTGCAGTACTATCAGTATCATTACTGCAGTACTACCGCAATACTACCGCAATACTAACTCCCAGCTCATATATTAAGGTACAGCCGCAGCACTACTGCAATAACTACCGTAATACTCACTGCAGTACTACTGCAATATTCACTGCACATTACCGCTACACTACCGCAATACTACCCCAGCTCATATACATAAGGTACAGCTGCAGTACTCACTGCAATACTACCGCAATACTACTGCAATACTACCGCTACTCCCAGCCCATATACAGGTACAGCCATGGTACTACTGCAATACTACTGCAATACCATCCCAGCTCATATACAAGGTAGCATGCCGCAGTACTACTGCAATACTACTGCAGCATTCACTCACTGCAATACTACCGCAATACTACCGCAATACTACTCCAGCTCATATACTAAGGTACCATGCAGTACTACTGCAATACCACTGCAGCTACTACTCCCAGCTCATATACAGGTACCATGTGTACTACTGCAGTACTCACTGCAATACTACTGCAATACTACTCCCAGCTCATATACAGGTACAGCTGCGGTACTACTGCAATACTACTGCAATATTACTGCAATACTACTGCAATACTACTCCCAGCTCATATATAAGGTAGCCATGCAGTACTACTGCAATACTACTGCAATACTACTGCAATACTCACTCCCAGCTCATATAATAAGGTACAGCTGCAGTACTACTGCAATACTACTGCAATACTACTGCAATACTACTGCAATACTACTGCAATACTACTCCCAGCTCATATACAAGGTACAGCTGCGGTACTACTGCAATACTACTGCAATACTACTGCAATACTACTGCAATACTACTCCCAGCTCATCATACAAGAGTACTAGCGGTACTACTGCAATACTACTGCAATACTACTGCAATACTACTGCAATACTACTCCCAGCTCATATAACAAGGTACAGCATGCGGTACTACTGCAATACTACTGCAGTACTACTGCAATACATGCGCAGTACTACTCCCAGC
>JALXJV020000011.1:1990276-2011280 GCA_024633595.2 Lepomis macrochirus | reverse complement strand
ACCTTGTATATGAGCTGGGAGTAGTATTGCAGTAGTACTGCAGTAGTATTGCAGTAGTATTGCAGTAGTACTGCAGTGGTACCTTGGTATATGAGCTGGCAGTAGTATTGCAGTAGTATTGCAGTAGTACTGCAGTAGTAACCGCAGCTGTACCTTGTATATGAGCTGGGAGTAGTATTGCAGTAGTATTGCAGTAGTACTGCGGTAGCAGTATGCAGCTGTACCTTGTATATGAGCTGGGAGTAGTATTGCAGTAGTATTGCGGTAGTTACTGCAGTAGTATTGCAGTAGTATTGCAGTAGTACCGCATGCTGTACCTTGTATATGAGCTGGGAGTAGTATTGCAGTAGTATTGCAGTGAGTATCACAGCCGTGCCTGTATATGAGCTGGGAGTAGTATTGCAGTAGTATTGCAGTAGTATTGCAGTAGTATTGCAGTAGTACTGCATGGCACCTTGTATATGAGCTGGGAGTAGTATTGCAGTAGTATTGCAGTAGTATTGCAGTAGTACTGCAGTAGCACTGCATGGCACCTTGTATATGAGCTGGGAGTAGTATTGCAGTAGTATTACGCAGTAGTACTGCAGTAGTATTGCAGTAGCACTGCATGGTACCTTGTATATGAGCTGGGAGTAGTATTGCAGTAGTATTGCAGTAGTACTGCAGTAGTACTGCAGTGCAGCTGCATGGCACCTTGTATATGAGCTGGGAGTAGTATTGCAGTAGTATTGCAGTAGTATTGCAGTAGTACCGCGAGCTGTACCTTGTATATGAGCTGGGAGTAGTATTGCAGTAGTATTGCAGTAGTATTGCAGTAGTACCGCATGGTACCTTGTATATGAGCTGGGAGTAGTATTGCAGTAGTATTGCAGTAGTACTGCAGTGAGTACACGCAGCTGTACCTTGTATATGAGCTGGAGTAGTATTGCAGTAGTATTGCAGTAGTACTGCAGTAGTACTGCATGGTACCTTGTATATGAGCTGGGAGTAGTATTGCAGTAGTATTGCAGTAGTATTGCAGTAGTACTGCAGTAGTACCGCAGCTGTACCTTGTATATGAGCTGGGAGTAGTATTGCAGTAGTATTGCAGTAGTACTGCAGTAGTACCGCAGCTGTACCTTGTATATGAGTTGGGAGTAGTAGTCGGTGACTCCGTCCAGGCAGGCGTTCCCGAAGGAGCCCGTCAGCGACGAGTCTCTGCCCAGAGACGAGCTGCCGTACGGGGCGAACAGGCTCAGGTCCACACGCAGCACCGGCTCCATGAGGGGAAGCGCCGCCAGCTGAGGGATCAGACAGCCAGCTGTCAGAACCACCAGGGTACACGAGCAGCTCGGAGGACGGTCAGGGTTTGAAACCGAACTGGCCTACCTGAGAGAGGTGTGTCATCAGCGGGTCGGAGGAGGCGGCGGCGGAGTGGAGCGTCTTCTCCTCCTCCTCCTTCTTCCTCCTCTTGGTTTTGGGAGGAGCTCTGTCTTTGTCCGGCCGAGCGACCCTCTTACAGCGCTGAGGCTTCTTCCTGCCGGAGGAGTCCAGGAGGTCTGGACCCGGACTGTCCATCATCACCTGGGGAGGAGCACAGTTCACCACGGTAACACTTCTGTCACGCCTGTTACCTTCCCAACTTACACCACGCCAGACACTAGAACCGGCAACAAATAAAGACAGTCGACTCCCCTCCTCACCATGTTGCCATGGGAACCAGGCCTGTCCTCCTCCTCGGACCGGACGCTGTCGTGGGACAGCTGTCGTCGGGTGGCGGGCGGCGCCTGGCCGGTGGGTGACGGCGTGGTGGCCGGCGAGGTCTTGTCCTTCAGCAGGTGTCTGAGCAGCTCCTTCCCCCCGTCTCCATCTTTGCCTCCCCCGTGGAGAGGGGAGGGCGAGAAGAATCCCTCGCCCTCCTCCATCTTCACGCACGCCTCCGCTGCACGCTCCTCCCTCCTCACGCTCCTCCTGCAGCGGGGCAGAGGACAGGTTATACGCCCCCGCACGCTACAACAGGTAAAACATTAGTGACACGGGTCAGTGACGGGCAAAGGAACCGTCCTCACCTTGACCTCCAGGCGAGCTGCAGACAGGGGGCCTCTCAGAGACTCCGGGCCCAGGGCGGAGCCTCTCTGCTGGGCTGCCGAGATCACGGACAGCTGCCTCTCCAGCTCCGAGGACGGAGCCAGGCCGCAGAGGGAGGAGCCTAGAGAAAAGGACAGATCTGATTGGTCCACGCCCCCCCGAGTGGGCGTAGAGCAGGAAGTGTCCGAGACGGCCGGAGTGGGCGGAGCTGTGATGTCATCAGAGTGCGAGGACAGCGGCGTCCTGGCTCCTCCTCCGCCTGCGGCGTCCTCTCCGTCCCTCTTCCTGCTCCTCTTCTTCTTTGGTTTGTCATCGGGGATGATGTCAGAGTACAGCTGGATGAGGGAGGCGGGCCTCCTGAGGAGGAGCAGGGGAAGGAGGGCGAGGAGGAGGAGGAGTCCTGTCCAAATCGATGAGCCGCACCTCCAGGATGGGAGGGGGTCAGTCCTCCTCCTCCAGCCCCAGGGGGCCGAACCTGTCCCTGGGCTGAGGGCCCCGCGGGGCCTGAAAGCCTCGGTCTGGTCTGGAGGTTGGAAGGAGCTAAATCCATCTGGGGCCCGGGGTGCCCGGGACCTGGATGAGCTCCAGGGTGCAGGGGTCCTCCTGTGAAATCTTGGTGGAGGCCTACTTGCTGGTGGAACGGTGGCCCCTGCTGGCCCTGGTGCTGCAGGGGCCCTCTGGAGGCTGGAGGTGACTGCAAGAAGTCCTGGGGCAGCTCAGAGCTGAAGAAGGGCATCTGGGAGAGACTGTCCCCTTCAGGTGCTGACCCAGCAGGACCTCCAGGTCCTGGTGTGAGACCAACCCGAGCTCCAGATGGGGGCATGGCTGCTGCTCCGGCCCCGGGGCCCACGGATGCTCCCAGGAGGCCCTGCTGCTCTAGCTCCAGTCTCTGCTGCAGGGCCCGATGACGCTCCACCTGAGAGGAGAGGAGAATAACTGATTCTACTTCCTGTTAATCTAAAGAGTCCGTTTGTGGTTCCACTCCCTGGTTCTACTCAGTTCTCTACAGAATAAAAGTTTGTGGATCTACTTCCTGTTCTTTACAGAATAAAAAGAAATAACGATCGGGTAGTGTCCGAAAGTGTTTTAATAATGCAAGTGAGCTCACTATATAGTGCTCTACATACAACCCCCCTACAGAGGGTAGGGAGTAGTGACTGAGAGGGATTTCAGACACAGCCACTGTTCTTTACAGAATAAAAGTCAGTTTGTGGATCTACTTCCTGTTCTTTACAGAATAAAAGTCAGTTTGTGGATCTACTTCCTGTTCTTTACAGAATAAAAGTCAGTTTGCGGTTCTACACACTGTTCTTTACAGAATAAAAGTCAGTTTGTGGATCTACTTCCTGTTCTTTACAGAATAAAAGTCAGTTTGTGGATCTACTTCCTGTTCTTTACAGAATAAAAGTCAGTTTGTGGATCTACTTCCTGTTCTTTACAGAATAAAAGTCAGTTTGTGGATCTACTTCCTGTTCTTTACAGAATAAAAGTCAGTTTGTGGATCTACTTCCTGTTCTTTACAGAATAAAAGTCAGTTTGTGGATCTACTTCCTGTTCTTTACAGAATAAAAGTCAGTTTGCGGTTCTACACACTGTTCTTTACAGAATAAAAGTCAGTTTGTGGATCTACTTCCTGTTCTTTACAGAATAAAAGTCAGTTTGCGGTTCTACACACTGTTCTTTACAGAATAAAAGTCAGTTTGCGGATCCACTTCCTGTTCTTTACAGAATAAAAGTCAGTTTGCGGATCTACTTCCTGTTCTTTACAGAATAAAAGTCAGTTTCATGGATCTACTTCCTGTTCTTACAGAATAAAAGTCAGTTTGTGGATCTAGTCACTGTTCTTACAGAATAAAAGTCAGTTTGTGGATCTAGTCACTGTTCTTACAGAATAAAAGTCAGTTTGTGGATCTACTCCTGTTCTTACAGAATAAAAGTCAGTTTGTGGATCTACTTCCTGTTCCCCTAACAGATTAACAGTCTGGTTCTACTTCAGTCTGGGGTCAGCAGCAGAGTCAGTCAGAACTCTACTGGGTTCTAGATTACTGTTGGTCTGGCTTTACCTCCTGCATGAGCTGAACTCTCTGCCTCTCCTGCTGCTCTCAGCCTCTCCTCTCTCTCTCCTGGAAACCCTCGCTGAACGGGTTGTTGTCGCCAAACTTCACCTGCAGGTGGTGGAGACAGGCGAGGCAGATTATTGGATAAGTTAAAAGTGTCTGGACCTTAGATTCATTAGTGGCGTGATGAGGCGCTGTGGAGTTTTCGTGCTGTAACAAATCTGTGGATTGTGTTTCATAAAACAAAGCGGGCAGCTGCTGGTAGCAGAACCGCCCTGATGCCTAAACTCTTACCCAGACGAAGCGTAACATCCTCACTGACCACAGAAGAAGGCGCGTCAGTGACAGTAACTCCTCCAGCGTAAACGATTCCAGCTTTGTTACCTGCCGAGAGGCGGCCGCCCGGCCCGCTGCTGCTCCGCTGGGCTCCTCCAGCGGGCCCCTGGGGCCTGGAGTGAAGCCAGCTGTGGGAGCAGGGATGCCGGGCCATGGTGGGGGTGTCTGGGTGTGTGCGGGAGCCTGGGGCGTAGGCAGGGTGGGAGGAATCTGAGGGGGCAGATGAAGCGGCATCCTCTGCCCCATCACCACTGGAGCCCCGCCTCTGGGTTCCAAACCAGGGGGACGCTTGGAACATGGGCAGGGGTGGGGCCGCCCGGTGGGGCTGCATGGACACCATGGGCTGGGAGAGGAGGGTCTGGGGATGGGCGGCGCTCCTGCAGGCATCATGGGGGGCCCCGGTTGCTGCTGCAGAGACGCGTGCTGCTGCTGTTTGGTCCTGTAGTCCTCGATCAGCTCGGCGCGATCCTTCTGCTGCTTGCGGATCTGAACACAAACACAGACAGACGGGTCACGACGGTACCAAACCGCAGGAGGCCAACCGGTTTCTGCTGTCGACTTTGTTCTACTCAATGAGCACAGCGGTTCTAAACGAGGCCCCGGTTGTGTACCTGCTCCAGCTGTTTCTGTACCGCCTCTGCTGCTCGGGTGATGTGGCGGAGCTGGGCGGCGCCGCCCTCGGCGAAGGGCGGCCGCCTTCTTGGCCGCTCTCTGTTTGGCCGACAGAGATTTCTTGGTCTTGCGGTGACCGGCGATCTGGTCCTCCAGGAGCCGCTGCTGCATCTGCAGGAGCCGCTGCGCTCGCTCCAACCACTCTCGCACTGCCGCCGCTGAGACTCGCCTCGCGGGAGACACGGCAGCTGCTCAGACCCGCGGAGGATTTTACAAACACACTAACGCTCAGATGTTGTTCTGATACTCACTGACGGCCCGGACCGAAGCTGGGGGCTGGGTCGCACCAGCTGGGGTTCAACTTCCCGGCCCTGTCAGGAAGAGAAGACACTCCTCAGCAGCAGGTACAGACACACTGGGCAACGTTAGAGTGTTGTTGTGGGTCTACTCACCTGTCCCACCAGGTGTGGAGGCTGAGGAGTCCCTCTGGACTCGGGGCCACCAGGAGGCCGGGCCCCAGGAGCCTGCTGGAACCTGACACACAAAGACACAGACAGAGTTGAGGGAGTCGGTAATAAAGCTTATCTGGTCTGCTGTCCAACTGTTCTCGGGTCACAGCGTCCTACCTGTTGATGACCATGGGGTTCAGTCCCAGGGTGCCCTGGGTCATGACCTTGTTGATGCCCTTCAGGGCCACCATCTTGGCCTTCATGATGGGGTCCGAAGTCAAACTCTGCAGGACACACGAGGTTCACAAAGTCAGATTCAAAACAGCAGGCGTGAAAGGCTACAGGTCTGTGGGGTTCAGGTCTTACCCATGTTGGGTATCAGAGAGTCTGGGCTGGACTGATGTCTGATCAGGGCCTGCATCTGTTTCTGCTGCTGCTGCTCCTGGCTCCTGGTCCAGGAGCTCCTGCAGGAGGAGCGGCTGCTCCTCCAGGAGCAGAGGCCTGAGCTTGCTCTGGTCATGGTCCTGGTTCTGGTTCTGGGGGTTGAGGAGGAGGCGAGGCTGGGAGTGATGGAGGGACAACTGGTGAGGCGAGGCAGGGGGGCCCTGAGGAGTCAAACTGGGGTGGGGAGCTAGTGGGAGACCCTGAGGGTGGGGGGAGAGGAGCGCCGAGGGGGAGGGTCCCAACGGTCTCAGCTGCTGCTGGAAGACGGACTGTGGACCTGGAGACAGGAGAGGAGACAGGGAGACAGGGGAGGAGACAAGGAGGCAAGAGAGGAGAGAAGACAGGGAGCCAGGGGAGGAGACAAGGAGGCAAGAGAGGGAAGGAGACAGGGAGACAGGGGAGGAGACAAGTAGGCAAGAGAGGAGACGATAGAGGAGAGGTGACAGGGAGACAGGGGAGGAGACAAGGAGGCAGGAGAGGAGACGAGAGAAGGAGGAGACCGGGAGACAGGGAGGAGACAAGGAGGCAAGAGAGGAGACAAGGAGACAGGGGAGGAGACGAGAGAAGGGAGGAGACAGAGAGACAGGGGAGGAGACAAGGAGGCAAGAGAGGGAAGGAGACAGGGAGACAGGGGAGGAGACAAGGAGGCAAGAGAGGAGACAAGGAGACAGGGAGACAGGAGAGGAGACAGGGAAGGAGACAAGGAGGCAAGAGAGGAGACGATAGAGGAGAGGTGACAAGGAGACAGGGGAGGAGACAAGGAGGCAGGAGAGGAGACGAGAGAAGGAGGAGACCGGGAGACAGGGGAGGAGACAAGGAGGCAAGAGAGGAGACAGAGAGACAGGGGAGGAGACAAGGAGGCAAGAGAGGGAAGGAGACAGGGAGACAGGGGAGGAGACAAGGAGGCAAGAGAGGAGACAAGGAGACAGGGAAACAGGGTAGGAGTCAGAGGAGATTCCCTGGTGAACCTTCACAGTAAAGCATCGGGCAGAAATCACTGATCAAAAAATGTCTTCATGGAGTTCTTTACCTCCAGCCATCGGGACTGGACTCTGGAACCCATGCCCAACGCACGGAGCCTGTTCCTGGGTGTGAGGAGCTGCCAAGGCCCCTGAGCCTTCCAGCCTCCTGAGAGGGACGGAGTAACCAGGATAACTAATAACTTGTTTATTCTATAATTTATTAGTCTCAGCTAATTAATGATAAATCAGGGAGGGTCCCACCTGGAGAGGAGACCAGAGGAGCCGGGCTGGCTGGAGCCTGCTGCCTCGGCCCTCCTGGAGCTCCTGGAGGTCCGGGAGTCTGCTGCTGCTGGCGATGACCCCAGATTGAGGAGCAGGGTACTGGGTTGCTTCCATCTTGACGCCTCCCGCGCCTTCCTGTTTGACCTGGCCAATCAGGTGGCCGCCTGTCTTTCTGGACACGCCGGATCCGTCCCTCCCTCCGCTCCTCCTTCTTCCACCGACTCCCCAGGTCCAGCTCCTCGTTGAACATGTCCTTCTTGTCCTCCAGATTGAGCTCGGGGTCAGCGTAGGCGATCAGGTCGAACTTCCCCGACAGCAGGAAGTCGTCGAGGTGGTCCAGGTCCTCTTTACCTGAAACGGCACGTAGGTATGTTGTTAGACCGAGCAGCTTTATGAGTGTTGGTGCAGAACAAGCAGAACATCATGATGAAGCTTTCATGGATCTCACATCCTGATCATTTATTATGTGCAGATCTGAGAGGTCCGTACCGTCCTCAGGGTCCAGGTTCAGGTTGAGGTCGACCAGATCTTTCACCTCCACGTCCTCCAGATCCTTCACGGCCGAGTCCTCCCCCTCCATCTGCTCCTCCATCCCATCAGTCCCAGGCAGCGTGGACTCGCCGCCTCGCCAGCGCCGCCGGTGCTGCTGGTTCAGCTGGTCCATCACCATCTGCTGGCCCAGCTGGGTCTCCCCATCCTGGCCCCCAGACCGGGCCTGACAGGACACCCACTGGGGGTCTCGGGGTGCAGCAGAGAGGTCTCGTGGTCCGAGGCCGGGCAGAGGGAAGGGCAGCCTCAGGCGGTTTCGGGCGCTGTGTCGAGCTCGATGTAGGGCTGTCCCATGATGCTGTGCTGCTGGAAGGGGATGGAGCCGGGGAGGAAGGGCTGGGGACACCTGGGGGGCAATAATTTACTTATGTTAATTAAATGATAGAGGATACTCTTCATACTCTTCAGCAGCTGGGTAGCGGTCCTCACCTGGCGGCATGTGTGGAGCCGGGAGGGTCGGATGCCGGTGAACTCTCCAGGCATCTGCCTCCTCATTTGGACAGGGACTCCTCCATCCCACTGGAGCCCAGGTCCAGGCACTGATCCCTGGGGAGGACGAAGGAAGGAGTCCTGGAAACCCACTGGAACTCCAGGAGAACCACTGAACCTGGAGGAGAGGAGGAGCTGGTTTGAATAACAAGAACACATCATCACACAGGCCAGGACCCCGCTTTGTTGCTGCTCTCACCTCATGAGGGGCCCTCGGACTACCAGCTCTCTGGGAGGCTCTGCCTGGGGAAGGGAGCCTCGTTGAGGTTGAACCCTCTGCTGCTCCCCTGAAAACCTCCAGGGAACCTCGGGCTGGAGCCCCACCAGGCCTCACAGTGCCAGGGTAAGGGGCGGCGGACGCCCAAACAGGTCTGCTGGGGAGCAGTGGAAGAGTCCTCCTGGGACCAGTGGTGTGGTGTGGCAGAACCAGGGCTGGGTCCCGGCGAAGCAGCAGGAGCTGCGGCGAGTCCAGAAGCTGCCTCCTGCAGACCTTTCTCCTGCCGTAACGAGCTCTTCAGCTGCTGCTGCCTCAGGATGAGCTGCCGGAGCCGCTGCCGCTGCACAGAACACAGGAGAACACAGGAGAACTGAGTACAGAGAACAAACCAGCTCTAAACCAGAACCTAGGAGAGACGCCAGACCAGAATCGGAGGTCTGAAACAGCTGTCCCACCTGTCTGAGCTTATCCTCTGTGTCACCGAAGCTGAGGCAGCATGCTCATTGGTCCATCTGAAGAAGCCAGCGCTGCCATCGCATTGGTCGTTGTCGTGTCCGACTGTGAGAGGCCTGGTGTCATCTGACCTTGCTCGAAGGGGTCGTGACCAGGAGTCTGACCCGCCAAGCCTGAGAAGCTGCTTTCCTCTGACATCCCGGAGTGCTTTGGAGTCTGGTTGCTGGGGGTTCTGGGAAATGAATCCTGCATTTGCTGTTGTTGTTGTCGTCGTCCTGGAGACTGTTGCAACTGAAGAGAGAAATAATTAATGTCAAGAAGGGAAACTGATGAAACAACCATTTACTCTTCTGTATGACCAAGAGACAACCGACAGCAGCTCTGCTGATCAGAAATATGGGCGTAAATGCTGTTAACAAATAAAACCTGTACATGCTGCAGTACAGACTGTGTAAACTGTAAACTGCAGTACAGACTGTGTAAACTGTAAACTGCAGTACAGACTGTGTAAACTGTAAACTGCAGTACAGACTGTGTAAACTGCAGAACAGACTGTGTAAACTGCAGTACAGACTGTGTAAACTGTAAACTGCAGAACAGACTGTGTAAACTGTAAACTGCAGAACAGACTGTGTAAACTGCAGTACAGACTGTGTAAACTGTAAACTGCAGAACAGACTGTGTAAACTGTAAACTGCAGAACAGACTGTGTAAACTGCAGTACAGACTGTGTAAACTGCAGAACAGACTGTGTAAACTGTAAACTGCAGAACAGACTGTGTAAACTGCAGTACAGACTGTGTAAACTGCAGAACAGACTGTGTAAACTGCAGTACAGACTGTGTAAACTGTAAACTGCAGAACAGACTGTGTAAACTGTAAACTGCAGAACAGACTGTGTAAACTGCAGAACAGACTGTGTAAACTGCAGAACAGACTGTGTAAACTGCAGTACAGACTGTGTAAACTACAGAACAGACTATGTAAACTGCAGAACAGACTGTGTAAACTGCAGTACAGACTGTGTAAACTGTAAACTGCAGTACAGACTGTGTAAACTGCAGTACAGACTGTGTAAACTGTAAACTGCAGAACAGACTGTGTAAACTGCAGTACAGACTGTGTAAACTGCAGAACAGACTGTGTAAACTGCAGAACAGACTGTGTAAACTGTAAACTGCAGAACAGACTGTGTAAACTGCAGTACAGACCGTGTAAACTGCAGTACAGACTGTGTAAACTGTAAACTGCAGTACAGACTGTGTAAACTGTAAACTGCAGAACAGACTGTGTAAACTGCAGTACAGACTGTGTAAACTGTAAACTGCAGAACAGACTGTGTAAACTGCAGAACAGACTGTGTAAACTGTAAACTGCAGAACAGACTGTGTAAACTGCAGTACAGACTGTGTAAACTGCAGAACAGACTGTGTAAACTGCAGTACAGACTGTGTAAACTGCAGTACAGACTGTGTAAACTGTAAACTGCAGTACAGACTGTGTAAACTGTAAACTGCAGTACAGACTGTGTAAACTGTAAACTGCAGAACAGACTGTGTAAACTGCAGTACAGACTGACTGTGTAAACTGCAGTACAGACTGTGTAAACTGTAAACTGCAGTACAGACTGTGTAAACTGCAGTACAGACTGTGTAAACTGTAAACTGCAGTACAGACTGTGTAAACTGTAAACTGCAGTACAGACTGTATAAACTGTAAACTGCAGAACAGACTGTGTAAACTGCAGTACAGACTGACTGTAAACTGCAGTACAGACTGTGTAAACTGTAAACTGCAGTACAGACTGTGTAAACTGCAGTACAGACTGTGTAAACTGTAAACTGCAGCACAGACTGTGTAAACTGCAGTACAGACTGTGTAAACTGCAGCACAGACTGTGTAAACTGCAGCACAGACTGTGTAAACTGCAGTACAGACTGTGTAAACTGTAAACTGCAGTACAGACTGTGTAAACTGTAAACTGCAGAACAGACTGTGTAAACTGTAAACTGCAGTACAGACTGTGTAAACTGCAGTACAGACTGTGTAAACTGCAGTACAGACTGTGTAAACTGCAGTACAGACTGTGTAAACTGCAGTACAGACTGTGTAAACTGCAGCACAGACTGTGTAAACTGCAGTACAGACTGTGAACTGTAAACTGCAGTACAGACTGTGTAAACTGTAAACTGCAGTACAGACTGTGTAAACTGTAAACTGCAGTACAGACTGTGTAAACTGCAGCACAGACTGTGTAAACTGCAGCACAGACTGTGTAAACTGTAAACTGCAGTACAGACTGTGTAAACTGCAGTACAGACTGTAAACTGTAAACTGCAGTACAGACTGTGTAAACTGTAAACTGCAGCACAGACTGTGTAAACTACTGGACATAAAAATGCTTTTATCTGTTACCTGGTTGTGTGTCGGGTGAAGGTTGCCGTCTCTCCAGACAGTCCTGGAGCCAAAGGGGATGAACCCGATCCTGCTGGCTGAGGATTGAAGCTCTCTACTGGCCGTGGTGTGGGGGGCTGCTGAGAGTAGGGGTCGGCGCCCTGCTGATTCCCTGGTGATCGAGGCAAGCGCTCTGTGACAGAGGGGCGGGGTGTCCCTGGGTTGGAGGCATAGGGGTCGAGGGTTGGGTGGGAGGGGACGGCCGATGGCTGGCAGACTGCTGGTTATACTGGTCCAGTCGAAGCGCAGGGGGTGTGTTGAGGTATGTGGGGTCAGCCTGCGTGTGTGGTGTACCAGGGTATGAGGGTTACTGTAGGGGTCAGGTGAGGGCCGGAGGTCATAGGTGACTGTTGTGTAAAGGGTCAGTCATCTGCTGGCTGTAGTCAGGCCTTGGGGTGCCGGGTGTCTGGGAGTAGGGGCTGCGATGGGGGAGCCCAGCCCTGACAGTGGACTAGAGGGGAAGGGAATGTCCTGGGACTGAGGTAGGGCATAGCCCAGGTCTGTGGGTCGAAGCTGGGTCCCTCCTTGCTCCTCCTAACGTGCTGCTAAATACCTCCTGCTGAGGCTGGTGGTTCGGGGCATGGGAGCTTTAAAACCCCTCCCTGAACCAGTTCACCAGGCCGACCATAGAGTTCAGACGCTGCCACACGATTGTTACTGCTGTTATGAGGAGTCCGGCTGGAAGGTCTCAGCTGCTCTGAGGCCAACATGTCTAGTCAAATGGTCCGGGGTCGAGACAGAGGGGGGCTCATCATAGCTGCTCGGCTCTGCTGCAGACCTGGGGAGAGAAAATAAGGAGGTGATGGAGGTCACTAGGAGGAGAAAACAAGAAGGAGGTCACTAAGAAGAGAAAACAAGGAATAGATGGGTCCTGGGAGTTACCTGGTTGAGGTCCAATGGTTCTGGAAACGTCAGGGGTTTTAGAGTCTGGGGACGGTGCAGGGGAACCAAAGGCATCATGGGCTGGGGAGGCATTGAGGGAGTTGCGCCGCTGCTGCTGGGGGGCAGGAGGGCCGCCAGCTTGGGAAAAGGTGGGACGAGGAGTTCCTGCTACCGTACTGTAGGGATCCCAGGGCGAGGAGGGGCGCGAGGAGGGCGGGGAGAACATCTGGGGGGAGGATGGAGGCTGATGGAGGGGGGAGGAGGAGTGAGGGGAGTGAGGGAGAGAGGAGAATCCGGAGGGGGGAGGGGCTTGCGGTCTGAGGAAGACGTCGTCAACAAATCCTGAACTCTGGCCCCCCTGCAGGAGGTGCTGCTGCCTGGACTGACCTTCCCTGGATGCCGGCGGATGGAGGGGGGAGCCGCTGCCCCAGTGGGAGTCACGGGGCCCCGGCTGCCGGACTCGGGGGACAGCTGGTCGGCCGAGCGCTGGTCGGGCTAACAGCTGCTGCTGCCTCTGCTGCAGGAGCTGCTCGTTCTTGACTTGCTCCAGCTTCTGCGTGGCCTCGATCCTCGCCAGCTGCTTACTCTTCTGACGCATTTGCTGAGAGAGAAACCAAAACCAGGAGAACAGAGAAACGCAGGGAAGACAAGAGTGACAGACGCCAGAGAGATGACTGGGCACTACAGGTAGAGTTAAAACATGATGACATGGCAGCTAGTAATGCTCGCTTTCCCTCGCTCTCTCTCTCTCAGTAAATGTGGGATCAGTGATGAATGGTGGAGTTTACAGCGTGCAGGGGGGTGGGGTGGGGCAGCAGAAACCACATGACTAAAACACCTCCATCATCATCAGCATCAAACGTACAGGAGGATTAAACATGTTTGTCATCAGACTAATGTGTTGCATCATAACTGTGTCGGGCTGCAGAGCTGGTTTAGTGCTCCTGTGGTTCTGGTGCTGCTGGGATGGTAGAGGGTTCTGGGGGGTTACAGTCACGCCTAGTTTGAGCTGATCATTAGTCCTCCCTGCTGACTGGTCTTTCCTGTCTGTCTCTCACCTGGTTAATCACACCTGCAGTGATACCTGCTCACAGTGAATGAGACGCTGCTGCCGTCCGTCAGCACACGGAGCAACGCACCAGATACCGGTCCTGCTCTCAGACCGGGACACATCCTGGACTTCTTGCAACATGGTCTCAGAGCTCAGGTGCTGCCTGTTGGATCACCTGCTTGTATTGACTCCATAATCTTTCCTCTAGCGCCACCCTCAGGGCAAACTCCACCCACTACTCATTTTAAATGAGACGCAGCTACACCTGCTGTTAAAAGGTGTTACCTCACACACACTGATCACATCTCACTCATGCCGTCACAAGGAGACAGCTGTGTGGATTCTGATGATGGCCGACTGAAAGTGTGCTCCAATGTTTTAGTGAGCGATAAGTCTTTGCTTTCAGAAATGAACTTCCTCTGTACACTAGATGTTGTCTTATTCTTTTCAGGCTACCTGTAATATAGGTTTTAGACGCTTCACTGTGTCACAGCACTAAAGTCCGCTCTGTCCCCTTTATCTGCGTGATGATGCAGGTGTATCCGGCTGACCCTGAGACCAGAACACTCAGAGCTGTCCTCAGGTCAGTGTGAGGTGGATGCTGAAGGACGGCAGCAGAGTGACATTCAGAACGAGGCAGCATCCCTTCAGAATAAAATCAGTCAGTTCTGAGGCAGACTGAGGCCTCGGACACCGACTCTGGGTCAACTCCACTCCAGCTCTCAAACTGAAGCCATTGTTTTGTCAGAGTTACTGCAGTCAGATCACCCGCCCCAGTGTTTCCACAACCCACGCTCAAATGTAAACATTGGCCCAGAGAAGATGACCGGACCGATCCCGGGTCCACGTGTTCTGAAATCCTCTTTGGTCCGGGAGCACCGGCTCGGTCTCACCACAACGCTTCAAGTTCCCAGTGTTCCTGTCCTGGAGGTCAGTCTACTGATCGTGGCTAACTAACTGCTAAGTATCTGCTAACCAGCTGCTGACTAGCTGCTAAGTATTTGCTAACCAGCTGCTAAGTATCTGCTAACCAGATGCTAACCAGCTGCTAAGTATCTGCTAACCAGCTGCTGACTAGCTGCTAAGTATTTGCTAACCAGCTGCTAAGTATCTGCTAACCAGCTGCAAAGTATTTGCTAACCGGCTGCTAAGTATTTGCTAACCAGTTGCTAAGTATCTGCTAACCAGCTGCTAAGCATCTGCTAACCAGCTGCAAAGTATTTGCTAACCAGTTGCTAAGTATCTGCTAACCAGCTGCTAAGTATCTGCTAACCAGCTGCTAAGCATCTGCTAACCAGCTGCAAAGTATTTGCTAACCTGATGCTAACTGGCTGCTACGTATTTGCTAACCAGTTGCTAAGTATCTGCTAACCAGCTACTAAGTATCTGCAAACCAGCTGCTAAGTATCTGCTAACCAGCTGCTAAGTATCTGCTAATCAGCTGCTAAGAATCTGCTAACTAGCTGCTTAGTATTTGCTAACCATCTGCAAAGTATCTGCTAACCTGATGCTAACCAGCTGCTAAGTATTTGCTAACCAGCTGCTAAGTATCTGCTACCCAGATGCTAACAGCTGCTAGGTATCTGCTAACTAGCTGCTATGTATTTGCTAATCAGATGCTAAGTATCTGCTAACCAGCTGCAAAGTATCTGCTGACCTGATGCTAACCAGCTGCTAAGTATCTGCTACCCAGATGCTAACCAGCTGCTGAGTATCTGCTACCCAGATGCTAACAGCTGCTAAGTATCTGCTAACCAGCTGCAAAGTATTTGCTAACCGGCTGCTAAGTATTTGCTAACCAGTTGCTAAGCATCTGCTAACCAGCTGCTAAGCATCTGCTAACCAGCTGCAAAGTATTTGCTAACCAGTTGCTAAGTATCTGCTAACCAGCTGCTAAGTATCTGCTAACCAGCTGCTAAGCATCTGCTAACCAGCTGCAAAGTATTTGCTAACCTGATGCTAACTGGCTGCTACGTATTTGCTAACCAGTTGCTGAGTATCTGCTAACCAGCTACTAAGTATCTGCAAACCAGCTGCTAAGTATCTGCTAATCAGCTGCTAAGAATCTGCTAACTAGCTGCTTAGTATTTGCTAACCATCTGCAAAGTATCTGCTAACCTGATGCTAACCAGCTGCTGAGTATTTGCTAACCAGCTGCTAAGTATCTGCTACCCAGATGCTAACAGCTGCTAAGTATCTGCTAACTAGCTGCTATGTATTTGCTAATCAGATGCTAAGTATCTGCTAACCAGCTGCAAAGTATCTGCTGACCTGATGCTAACCAGCTGCTAAGTATCTGCTACCCAGATGCTAACCAGCTGCTAAGTATCTGCTACCCAGATGCTAACCAGCTGCTAAGTATCTGCTACCCAGATGCTAACCAGCTGCTAAGTATCTGCTACCCAGATGCTAACCAGCTGCTGCCTCCAGGGGGTCGGCGTGAACACTGAAGACTGTGTGGACCAGCACAGGAGCGACCCGGGACATGAAGAGGATTTCAGAGGGTCGTGGATCCAGGAAGTCCGCCTAGAACGGGTTCGCCTTGAAATCTTACCAGAGCCTCTTTGCCACCTCCTGCTACAGATGCCTGGTAGGGACAATCTTTATCTGTTGGTGATTTTAGGGCTTTGCTTTGGGGGAGATTTTCCTGCCTCTTCTTACCGGCTCCCCATCTGTCATTTACCTCTCCCTTTTCAATGACAGTTACATCAGAGACATTAGTTGGAGTGAGCGGGCTCGGCAGGACACACACATCACATCTTCATCACTCATCTTCATCAATGACACAACAGCTATGTACAGTCCCCCCCCACTGAGAGTCAGCTGACCCCGCCTGTCGGCCTGTCTCTGCACCCCCCTGACATGCAGCCTGGCGGTTAACATGGGTACTACTCAGAGAGGGAAACCAGCGCCGTCCGCCGCCGATCGCGACGCCGTGAGGACGGAACTTTATTTATTATCGCTGCACTTTGCTCTAAAGGTTCTGTTCAAACAGAGAAGATTAGAAGAACATAAACCAGGCTAACAGCTAACTGCCATTTTGGCCTCTGACTAAGGTTGTAGATTAATATACAAGTTCATTTAAAATAAACACTAACTTATGAAACGGCACATGGACACAAAACAATTCATCAATGTAAACTGGTAAATTTAGTAAAACCTCACTCGATCAAGACTTTGAGACCTGCAGAGACCCTTTTCTTAAACGTTTCATGTGTGTCTGGGTTAAATCGTGCAGTTTGCGGCAGGAGTCTGGTGCTGCTTCCTCTCTCTGTTCTACTTCATGGGGGGGATGATGTGTTAAAGACAAACGCAGTGAAACTCTGCTCACCTGTCTGAACTTCCACTCCTGCTCCTGCTCCGTCTCTTTGGGCCTCAGCGGGTCCTTGAACGTCCCATCCGCCTCCATGGAAGCGGGGTCATAAGGTCCGGGCGGCGGCGGCGGCGGCTGCTGCTGCTGCTGCTGCTGCTGCAGTGGCGGCTGCTGCTGCTGCTGCGTAGGGCTGCTGGCGTTTGAGCGGGTCGTTGGACAGCTGCACCTTGCTGATGCGCTGAGCCGCTCGGTTATCTCGAGCTTTTTGCTGCCGGAGAGAAAACAGACTCAACAAACACGACGGCGCCTCTAAAAAGGCTTTTCCAGGGTCTGAGGAGACGGAACCATCCGGCTCTCTGCAGCAGGTCATCACTCAGACAACTCGTCAGAAAAGTCTCCATGAATCCCTGACACCCCTCTGAAAAAGCCGCCAGTCAACGTGAGTCCCCTGAATTATTATTGGCCGATCCGCCTAAGGGCCTCTTCTCATTAATGTGTGGGACACACAGACCAACTGGTTGCTCTATGAATAAATGTTTTATTATTTTAACTGTACCTGACACAGGACCAACTGATGCTCTTTCAGATACTGAAGCTCGCCAAATTAAGTTCTCCAGGACTGACAAGAGACTGAATCAGACTTTTTCAGCATCTTAAAGTCGCCTTTGAGCTGCGTGTTCTCGACCAATAGCAGGCCAGTCCTGCCTGACCTCTGAGTCTGACACGGAGAAGGCTTTACACACAGTTAGGTGGCTCGCTACGCGCCACTTTCTGAAAACATTAGAGAAGTAACCAGCAGAGGGAACTCACCCACGAAGGGCTCTGTCCTGAGAGCTGGCCTTCCTCCACAGCTTGGCGATCTGCTTCACCCTGGTGGACCAGTCTGACACACACAGGAAAGATTAATGTCCTCGCGTTCAGAAACAGGAAGAGCTTTTATCAGCAGCCCGTGTACAGAGGTCTGAGCTCAGTACAGTTCAGTACAGTACAGCTCAGTACAGCTCAGCACAGTACAGCTCAGCACAGCTCAGTACAGTACAGCTCAGCACAGTACAGCTCAGTACAGTACAGCTCAGTACAGCACAGCTCTACAGCTATCAGTGTATAAATATATATGTGTACCGGGTACTGCTCCCTCAGCTGGGGAAGTTGGTGTTGCAGTAGAGGACGGGCGACGGTGGCCATCTCCCCAGAGTCTCCTCCTTCTCCCACTTCAGCATGCTCCTCTGAGCCGTCGACATCCCGTCCTGCTCGCCCTCTCCGGCCGAACCCTGATTGGAAGGGGCCGGCCCGGGGGCGGGGCCCGGGAGCTGCGCGGGGAGGGGCACTCGGGCAGGGGCATCCCGAAGCCCGCCTGACCCTGAGCGCCGCTGGGCATCATGGGAGCGTTTGGAAAGTGAGGAGCAGCTCCCATCAGGCCGTTCATCAGAGGAAGACGAGGAAACGCAGCTGCTGGAGACATTTAAGTAAAACCATCAGTTTCTCTGAGTCTGTCACACTGAACTGTTTAAAGCAAACGGCTCGGAGACACATGTGACCAGCAGGAGACATTTCATCTCGCTCCATCTCGATGTTTATCAGGATAAAAGCCAAATTCTGTCAGTTTAAAGGCTGATTTTTGCTCCTGGTAACACAGCTGACAGAGTTTCACAGTGTAACATGATGATCTGTGTTTGGACCCTGAGTCGCGTTCTGTCAGGTACCTGTGTGCTGTGTGTTTGCTTTGCTCCCAGCCGCAGGGTGTGAGTGCTGGCTCTGCTCTGATTGGCTGTCTGGACTGAGAACAGCAGTGAACACCTCCTCCACGTCCTTCCCTCCAGCTCTGCACGCAGACACACAAACCACAGAGGATTCAGATCCACGTCTGAGACGTCACACAGCGACATCAAGCTGCTGTCAGCGCCTTTACACTTCCTAGACCTTTCACATTAAAAGACTCCCAACACCAAGCAGTCTGGAAGCCTTTTAACGTGAGAACATCAGAGGGGCTGCTTTTTTAGAGAACAGATCTTCATGTGTCTGGTGACACAATGACGCCAGTCTGTCACTCAGAACACACGCCATCTTTGCAGGTCTTCAGACCGCAGTGGAAACGTAACACATCGACGAAGCTGAGACGCAGCTTTAAACTGAATGTACACCCAAACAACAGGCAGGGGAGTCTCCTTACCTGGGATCTTGTAGAGTTTGCTGAGGATGGCACCTGAAGAACAACAACACATCGCCAGGTCACAACAAACTGACTCCATCACTGATGTTTGGCTGACGGAGGGAAACTAAAGCAACGAGCAACTGCGCTCACCGTCAGTGACCATCTTGTCGAGCTCAGGACTCAAGATGGCGTCCAGAGGCTCCTCCTGCACCGCCCTCTGGTCAGCTCCCACTTCCTGTCAAAGAGCTGTTGTTCGCCCTGGAGCTGATGTCCAGACCGGCTGAGAGAGACAGAGAGACAGAGACAGGGATTAAACTCTGATCTGAAGGAACAGACAGGAAGCTGCAGGAGGAGAAGAAGAAGAAGCAGGGTCAGTTATCTGGAGGAGAAGAAGAAGAAGACAGTTATCTGGAGGAGAAGAAGAAGAAGACAGTTATCTGGAGGAGAAGAAGAAGAAGAAGACAGTTATCTGGAGGAGAAGAAGAAGAAGAAGACAGTTATCTGGAGGAGAAGAAGAAGAAGACAGTTATCTGGAGGAGAAGAAGAAGACAGTTATCTGGAGGAGAAGAAGAAGAAGACAGTTATCTGGAGGAGGAGAAGAAGAAGACAGTTATCTGGAGGAGAAGAAGAAGACAGTTATCTGGAGGAGAAGAAGAAGAAGACAGTTATCTGGAGGAGGAGAAGAAGAAGACAGTTATCTGGAGGAGAAGAAGAAGAAGACAGTTATCTGGAGGAGGAGAAGAAGAAGACAGTTATCTGGAGGAGAAGAAGAAGAAGACAGTTATCTGGAGGAGGAGAAGAAGAAGACAGTTATCTGGAGGAGAAGAAGAAGAAGACAGTTATCTGGAGGAGGAGAAGAAGAAGAAGACAGTTATCTGGAGGAGGAGAAGAAGAAGACAGTTATCTGGAGGAGGAGAAGAAGAAGAAGCAGTCAGTCTAAAGGTCTACATGAGGAGAAGAAGAAGAAGAGGTCTTCCTGTGGAGTCTTACCAAACGGAGAGGGGCAGCGCTCCACCTGGAACTGACCTGAAAACAAAGAAACAGAACAACTTTAAACTCCATCAGGGCTGAACGCTCTTCTTCGTTGGTTTCATTGTTGCTCCTGCTTCCTGTCGTGGTGCTGCTGCCTGAATAAAGACTGGATCAACCTTTACTGGATCAGAGACGTGACAAAAAGTAACACGATGCAGCGAGTCCACCATGTGGGGACGAGTCCACCATGTGGGGACGAGTCCACCATGTGGGATCGAGTCCACCATGTGGGACGAAGTCCACCACGAAGCCGAGGAGCCGGCGGCTGAGCCGCAGCTGCTTAAGGTAACAGCAGTTAAATTAGTAAGTAAAGTTCAGCAGGGTCGGAGGATCAGGAAGGAGCAGAGAGTGAACTGAGACTGTACGTTACATCCTGACAGACTTCAGAGTCTGAAAGCCCAAGGAGACCAGGACCAGAATCAGTGATGTGAACTGCTCCTTTAATGAGGAGACGTCTGGCAAAACATCGATAATAATAATCCTAATCGAACGGTGAAGGCGCCGGCAGAGTTCTGCCCCGACAGCCAGCTGAAGGATTTACTGTTTGGTACCGGACTCGGCGTCCAGCTTCGGGTCTGTGAGAGAGAAACTGTACCTGAGTGTCCGGTGGCCAGGATGTGAGGGTCAGTGCTGAGAACGCCAGACAGATCCAGCAGGGCGCCCTCCGACACGGCTGATGGTCGCACGCACACACACATACACAGACACACACGCATGGTTCACCACGTGCACCAGCACAGATGGAAGATGAACTCGTGCAAATGTGATGAAGAAAATACAAATATACATAAAAAATAACTCACGCAGCTGCTCCCTGCTTCTTCATGGCATGTTAGTCGGCATGGCGTCGACTGGCAGGCCCGTGGGGAGGGCCATGTAATCCAGGGCGGGGCCTTTAGGTCGCTGCCACGCGGTGTCTCCGCCCGGCCTCCTGTCCAGCTGCCGCTCTGGTCAAGAAGATCCCGACCGAAAACGCCTCCTGGAGAGAGAGAGGGGGCGCCAATCAGAACACTGGATTTTACTGGGCGAAGCTGCGTCTGTGTGTGCGCAGGTGCGTCGCGTTACCTGGAGGTAAGAAGGGAAGGCCTCCTCCAGCTTCGTCTTCTTCTTTCGGTATCTCTTCTTCACCTTCTCCATCGTCTGGTCTGCGGGGGCCCGTCTCCATGGAAACATCGGCACCCAGGAGGCCTGTCATGTGACACA
>JALXJV020000011.1:1852221-1989776 GCA_024633595.2 Lepomis macrochirus | reverse complement strand
CAGAAATGTTGGTACACAAAGTGCTGTCCAACAGCTGTCTGTGGGCGTGTTGCTACAGTTAGTGTGAGGAAATACCGCTACAATGCTTTTTTTAATCAACCGGCATTATCAATAACTAACCTGGCTAGTTGTAAACAAACAGCTGGCCGAGCGAGGTTGGAACCGGAACGCCGTCAACTCGGGTGTGACGTCATTCCCAGCTCCGCCCTCCGAGGTAAATGGAGCGCAGCAACAGCTGCATCCATGTTAGCACGTCCACGTTTGATGTGGTAATTTCACAGTAGGCAGACACACAGGTTCGAAGACTTGTTCTCGCCCCCTACATTGCAATTCGGCGCTAAAATATCAAGGTGAAAGTCATCATAGCTTGCGTAGTATAGACCCAGCTCCCAACCCGACTTTGAGAATAGATTAACGGCCATATTTTTTTTGTCAGCCCGATAAGAGTCTCCACGTTAAAGCAGCACGTTAACGCCGATAACGACCCACCACTAGTCAAAACAAAGTCAAAACTTCCCCTCAGACATCAGACTTAAATTTTCATCTACAAAATATATTTAAGGCACCAAAGATCAATAACATGTCATTTATTCTGCTGTACTATCAGGTGGAGTAATGCTGCAGATGGATGAAGACTTTACCTGTTAGATCAAGTTCATGCGCCCAGGTCTCTGTATGTCTTTGGTCCTGGACCGTTATAGTCACTTCCTCTGTGTTTGTTGGCAGGCGGATCTCAAATGTTGGATGGTAATTTGGTCCAAAGTCCAGGAAAAAATCTGCTCTCTGAAAATTAAAGTGTCAGAACTTCCACAGCATCCAAAGTGAACAAAAGGTAACAAACAGTAGTTTGATGAATCGTGTCAGCAGAAACTTTTACTTTAAACACTCACCTTCGGCTGTACTTTGATGGCCTCGGGACACTGAACAGTGTAACTTTCATCTTTGATGAATTTGCATGTGGAAGGAGCCTCAATGTTCTCACAATGTGCCTGTTGTTGTCTCACCTTATAAAGACATCAGAACTTTTTAATGTCAGAAAATACAGAAGAATGCCCGTCACACATTTCTCGAGCCAAAGGTGACATCTTTAATTTGTCCGACCAAAAGGATTTTCCATTTACTGTCGATAATACAAAGAAAAGCAGCAAATCTTTACAGGTTCAGACGCTACAACTTAAATGATAATCACACAAGTTGGAGGTACATTTTTGATAATCGATTAATCCACCCGTTAGTTTCAGTAATAAAACTGTCTGTAGGGTAGGGCACTGGACGGAAAATAACGTCTCGAATGTTTTCAAGCTTGAGGATGGCGCATTTTGTTTTCTACACAAAACCTAAAATAACACTGACCACTGGACCCTTTTAGTTTATTTAGTAACTTAGTGTGTTTCCCTGTTGAGTTGCAGTAGAGGACAGTAACAGAAGGACAACTGTGGATTTTGTCCCCATCACTTGTTGAAAGTGCACAAAGAAAAAGGTGGGCTAGCGGGTAAAATGATAATCAGCTCCTCTAGACTCACCAAATCTTATTAACTGAATAGAACCATTTCCGGATGTCATGTTGCGGCGTTGTGACGCTGGCTTACAGCTGTTTGTTTGGCCACTAGCAAAATTGGCTCCTAAGGACGGAGCACTTCTAGGGGGCTAGGAGAAGCATCCCCCTGTGTCAGGTGCTACCCAGGAGACTGATGCTGCGTTCCAGGTAACTTAGAAAGTTGAAATATCCGACTTCCGACCGCAAACTCTTCCAGGTGCATGATGGTGCATGACACACCCTCTGTCTCTTTCTCTCACTCCCTCATGAACACTACTGCACATATCAGTCCAACACAAGGCTGTCAATTTCAGAGATTCACCTTAAAAAGTTCTAATAAGGACAGCGATGTTAACGTTACTCCTGGGCTGTCGAGGTTACCACGCTGTACATAGCTGGTAGTCAGTATCAACTGCACGCAGCTCATAACATTGACAACATTTTTCTAAGTGAATTTACACGCAGTAAAGGTTTTCCTGTTATAATAGTATCCATCCATCCATCCATCCATTATCAAAGTCTAATATAATAGTATGTATTATTTTAATCTAAACACATTCAAATATACTTTATGTTGCCTTTTAGCTTATGATTTATCATTTACAATGTGTGCTTCTATGGCAGCTTCCATTCTTGTGTTACGTCATTCGGCTGCTACTCGTGAAGTCGAGGTACTTTTGTTTTTTCAGAGTTCACAAGTAGGAACTCTGACTTCAAGTGGCATTCATTGGTACTTTTTCTAGCTGAAGATCGTAAATTTTCCAGTTCCCAGAACTGGAAAGCAGCATACCCTGTGCAGGCTGGCCGAGACTGGTCAGGCAGATCTTGGGCAGAACAATCAGCATGCCAAGCAAAGTATTAGAAAGGCTTTCCTGAAGAGTTCACTCTCTTCCCCTCTGACTCTGTGTTGCATCCTGTGTGAGCCTACTTGTCAAATCTATAAAGAAAGGTATGTGGTGGGAGGTTTAGGACTCTAGTGTCCTTTCTCCACCGCATGGTACCAGCTCAACTTGCCTCTATCTGCTTTTTTGGTTTTCCATTGGGGTAAATGTGTACCTGCTACCTGGTACTTTTTTTCATATCACCTCTGTTGATACCAAAAGGTGATGTGAAAACACTGCAGACCACTGATAAGTTTAGAGAGAATTGTCACTATTCACTCTATCACCATTGCATGCCAGACAGGGGCCAGCAAAAAAACGTTTTATGTTTTACAATTTTCGTACGTTATTTCATCACCAAATCCATTTCTGAGAAGTTTTGAGGTGAGAAATCAGCTGTGTAGATTTCGGAGATTGGAGTTGAGGAGCTCTATGAGAGCAGACAAGGAAAGCTTGCACACCAACTGGGGACAAAGCCAGCAAGCTGGCCGGCCGGTCACACTCAGAGCCCTCTAGTCCCACAATCACACAGACTACTGCAGCCAACTGCAGCATTACATTACATTTACGCATTTGGCAGACGCTTTTATCCAAAGCGACTTACATTTGAGGAACAACATACAATCATCAGCAAAGCAAAAATACCGTAAGAGACCTACAACTGACGTACTAGTAAGATCACTAATAACATGAAGCTTTACCTCGTCTCGATGGATGTTGCTCGGTAAGAGAAACACATTCAGTTTTTGCCTCTGTGTTCTTGGGTTTGGTGGTCCGAGGAACAGCAGAACTTGGCCACAAACTGGTGTCGTCCACAACCTCTTAACGATATCCCAGACTAGGCCAAGGGCAGAGAGGTGAGAGACGTTGACAACCACATGAGTGTCAGTGATCTCCAGCGGGTCGAGGATGCTCATTCCATCATCACTGACGTGGACGACAGACAGCAGACCATCAGGCAGCAGAGCTGTGAAAACACAGAGCGTTAAACTTTTGTTTTACTGATAACAACCTCCGTACCAAGTTAGTCCAAACCTTATAGTATAACCAGGAAGGCCAGTCGGTGAAGCATATAACTGTTGCCCAGGTTGAGCAATTTTTTGGCTTCCCATCCACCACGGTGGTGGATGACTCAGTCTGGGCTTCTGTGAGGCGTTAAAGTCCTGTCACGCACTGCACATGATAACTCCCGCTACATTTTATGGTGCACTTACTTTACAGCGGAGGTGGGGGGTGTCTCCGCCGATGCATTGAGTAAAACGGCCGTCGGTAAAATGCATGTTACAGACTGTATACAAGGCGGTGGCAGGTGAAAGTGCGACAGCGTTTTTGTGAAGGACATGATAAATTGGTTAGTTCACAGCGATGTTTATCGGTTTGATGCTCTCAGTTTTACGGAGGCATGAGAGTGCGCCTCGCAAGCTTGGAGAATGACGGTATGACTTATGGAATTTACTAAAGTCATACGTCACCACCCGTTTTAACAACTAAGCAACTTTTGCAACTTTGAGCACAAAATTAAGCTATTTGTCAAAAAATATTTGGCGAACTATGTGGGTAATCAACATTGTAAGGAAGTGACTCAGAAAAATATGAAATATCATAGAAATGTCAAAATACACTGGAGGGGGCCTTTAAGGGGATAAACATTGGGAACTACCTCTCTAAAGAAAAAGTAAAGGCCTAACAATAAAAAAGCTTTTTTAGTATATTCACGATCCCCAAGTGAAAAATCCTGAAGACTTTTGCGACCTCTTGAACTTTTCTTTTGCAGCTACTAACGACAAAAATCCTACTTGCATTAAGTGCACTGAGGAAAATAGCTCTGTTTGGAATTTTACTTGCACCATTGAAGACACAACAACACACCATGTCAATCAATCAATTAAGTAGCTTTCCCTTTTCCATCTTTTAGGGTGGTGCCCCAAGAAACTTCAACATCAACTGATGTCCTTCTTTATTATGATCTTATTATCTAATTATTATCGTAATTTTGATAAACAAAATTATATGATTCACCTAACCTATTTAACCAAATTTGGTGCCCCTTTAAAGCATTTTACTCCCCAACATGACCAAACAAAACTCCAAACCCAAAAGATGTTTAGTTTACTAACTAAAAAAACAAAGGCGAACAGCAAATCCTCACATTGTAAAGAACTGGAAATCAGTTAATCAATAATCAAAAGTGTTTTTAATTAATTGTGTAAGTGTAATTAATTGTTTTATCTCTGTCACACTGTCCAACATGCCATGAAATGTTCGGTAATCAATCTTTAAATCATAAAATTATATTTCCCAGAAATGTACTAAACACATTCATTCTCCTCAAACCATGAATCCTTTTGATTTGATTCTAGCGCCCCCCTCAGGATGTTCAGCTCCACTGCTGTTCAGGCTGTAAGAACAGGATGTTGTTTCATCGTCGCTCTGACAAACTCTCCCCTCACAAAGCACAATAACGTCTCACCGTGGTTTGTTTCACAGTGTGGCAGGTGGAGCTGACAGACAGCGTCCTCAGGACACTTGATGCTGAACAGCAGCCCTGCAGCCGTCTTCCCAGCGGATTGGAGGAGGCTCTCATCCCATTGGACAGTCCGGTACAGCAGCTCCGCCTCCTGAGCCATACCAAACATCAGTCCAGTCAAAGTACACTGGAACACACCTGGACCAGGACACCTGAACCTGCAGCACAGAGAGGGGCTGATTACAACAAGCTTTCAGCCTGCTGGTCACATGATCTGTTCAGTTCAGCAGTTTTTATTCATATTATTGTAAATTGTATTTTACACAACAAAACTTGGGTAGTCTTACTTTTATCTTAGAAATATTTCCAAAGTACGATCTATTTTACCTTTTAGAGACCCAGAGACCATCTTACATACCTTCATCTCCTCATGCAACAGCCTCTTCACCTGCCTCAACCAAAAGCCTATTAATCAGCTCCAGACTGACCAGATCTCAGCATTTATCCAGATCCAGGAGAAGTGACCACATCAAGCCTGATTCAGCCTCTTTACACTGGCTCCCAGTATGGTTTAGAATTGTTTTCTGTTGTGTTTTGTATTCCATAATCTGAGTATGTCATTTTTTTCTCTCAGATTCATAATTACCAATTGACAGAAAGCTGTCCGTATCTTGTAAATATGATTTCAACCAATTAAGCACAGTGCCAGAAAGTCCCTCCCACTTTTCTCGCCTGTCATGGAACATCTTATGGGTGTCCTTGTTTAATGCAGCACTGAGGTCCAGTAATACAAAACTGAAATTTCACGGCTCAGGTGAATCTCATTTAAACTTTAACGAGTGCCGTCTCAGTGCCTTTGTGTTGTTGAAATACAGACTGAAAAGCATTTAATACATTGTTTTGTACCAGAAAAGCATTAAGTTGCTAAAAAACAACCTTTTCAGTGATCTTTACTGAAAAAGATATGTTTGATTGGGGCCTGTAGTTATTTATTGCTGAGGCTTTCAGATCAAACTTTTTTAAAGAGTGGTTTAATAAACTGCTGTCTTCAGGTCCCTGGAAAAGGGACTGGCTAGAGAGAACTATCTGTACGACATCTGATGCCAGGCAGATAAAATGCCTTTAAAGAAGCCTGTAGGCAGAGTCTCAAGGCAGCAAGTAGAAGGCCTAAGGTTTTTAACTAATTCTGTCAAGGTTGCTTTACCTAGAGGGTAAAAAACTGCTGAATTAACTAGAGCACCGGTAGTCTTATGTATGCTGACATGGCTGTTTTGCCAGAGATGGAGTTGCTTTCTGTTCATCTTTTCTTTAGAATTTTATCTGTGAAAAGTCATAACATGACTTGTGGATAGAATGTCAGGAGGGACTGATGCTGATGGGTCTGTTAATGACAAGTAAGGGGCTTCTATTATTTATTGTTATTAATAATCTCAGAAGAAAAGGGGAATGATTCAACCTTACATCAATAACCTCCTCATTTAAGGCAATAAAAATCAAACTACAACTCAACTATGATAAAGATAAAAATAACACTTTACACGATGACAATGCAGACCATTACTGCTCTAATAGTTAATAACAATTTAGACTACAATGCTTCATGAATTTGCAGATCAATAACTGCACGTAATCTGATCTCCATCCCATTAAATGTTCCACATCCGGCACTAAGACAGACTGAAAGGGAAAATGAATGAGGCTTTTGTTATAAATAACTCATATCTAAACATAAACCTGACTCCATGTTTTAACAGAAACCTGGTTAAATAGCAATGGACCTGCTGTTCTTATTGAGACGTCCCCTCCATGCTATAGTTTGGAGCATTCCACAAGGATTGGTAAAAAACATGATGTCCTATGATGTGACCTCCTTGTTCACATGTATCCGGCAGTGGAAACTGTAAGGACACGACTGCTAAAACAGAACACATGGAACAACAGGACTAACCTCTGCCTGGGCCAGATACGTGAACTGCTGGATCTCTGTCTGAACACCACCTACCTGGATTACCTGGATCCTTTAGTGCTAAACTATTTCAGGAATATTTCAAACCTTTTTTAAGTACAATAGCTTTGTGAAGAATAAAAAAAGAGAGTTGATCCGCAGCTCACCAACCACTGAGTGAGCTCGATGTGATGTCAGATTGTCGGTTTCAGAAAGTTTCAGAGAGTCCAACACAGCTCCAAGGGGTTTCTGAAGCTGTTCGACCATCAGACCTGCAGTTCTGATGAAGTATTCTGCTGCCTTATCAGCTAAATTTGACTGAAAAGGTTCAGCTTTCAGGTAAAGTGTAAGTGCTGAATGGGGGTGAAGTGTAAGTTAATTAAATTTAGTTACCTGTATGAAGTCTTTCCAGACTCAGTCAGCAGGTCAGGTGTGAAACTTAACTTTTCCTAAAATTGGAAAAGGCATTAAATTAGTTACAGAACACGTTGAGATGGGAGCAGAAACTGGCCACTAAACTCAGAATCCTTACTGCTTCCCTTTTACTTTGTGAGCTCTTTACTGTTTATTCTTTTTTAATGACAATGTTCATCGACTCTCCCAGACTTAGCCAGGTAGCTAACTACATCGGACGTCCCTGGGCAGACAAATCCACAAAGCCTGCAGAGCTCTGTTGGATAGCAGCTAGAGGTTTTATAGATGAGGAGGTGGATATTAATTTAGGATGTTTCTGATAGGAGAGGAAGAGGAGGAGAGCGAGAGGAGTTTAGAGGGTAAGAAATATTAAACCCTGGAGGCGCTAAAACTAAGGAACCCGAGTCTGATCACTGAAAAATAAAAATCTTAATGAAAAACTGACCTTTGTATTCAGAGCCTCTTCACACAGAATCTGCTGCTGCTTCAACCTCTCTGGATCATCAGGACACAGCTGATCCTCTCTGTCGTCCTCAGACACATCGAGGTTTGTCTTTGATGTGGACGGATCTGTTGGTGATCAGAGACATAGGATGGACAGAAGCTGATGTCAAACTCACTTTAGGACGTGACCCAACATTCAAAGACCTGTAACAGCAACCAGTTCAAGGCTGGCCAGGGCCCTTTGGAGCAGGACTTTACCCCATGTTTCCTGTTCAACTCTACTGGAAAACCGTCCAATGAGGTCAACATGTAGAAGACCAAGTCATGTTTAAAAGTCCAAAGATACCAATTTAGCATTGATTGTCCATACAATCAAATGTACAGAGACTGAAGACATTCAGTGAGGCAACACAGCCACAAGACATCATGTTTCTCAACATGCAGAGCAGAACAAAGACCTGCTGTGGTTACTCGGATTAACCAGAGCCATGATGCACACAGCAGACAGTTTCTTTAAGATATTCCAGTGGGCTTTAACTCACATCCTTCATGTCTGTCAGGTGTAGAGTTGTTTTCACTGCCATCCACCCTGTAGGAAAAAACACAAATACTGAAAACAAAACGGCGCACTGATGCATTTCTGACACATTGCAGATGCCAGACAGATATCTAGCACGCCAACTATGTGGAAGAGTGTGGATATGTGGAAGTTTAATCACTCATTAACGTTAGCACTCCTCCTCTGATAAACACGGCAATGGCTTTGTGGCTAATTTAGCAACAGGCAGTGTTAGCCGCTGTAATGTTATGTTTAATAATATTTAGAAGTACCTAACTAGGGAGAAATGAGAGGACCGTTCACTAGAAGTGCCGCACTTTTTCAGAATTAATTTAACTTACAGTCAGCGTAACGTTAGCCTCCACCACTCACCTACTCACCTACTAGGGACGTTAGACTACTGTATGAATGAGCACTTAGGGATATAATGATAGTAATTATAAATAAATATATATGGCTGGTCTGGTTGTATACTCAGGAAAGATTGTGAAAATGGATGGATTTAGCCAAAGTAATAGCAATTGCATATTGACAACTTATTTCTGTGGTTTTTACATGGTTTGAATTTCGTTGTGGCTCCATGGGGCTTTACAGAAAGATGACAGAGAAAGATCAAGAGGTGAATTTGTGCATTATACTTGTCAATTAAAGTACACAAGGTACCCTTCCCTGTTTGAGAACTACACTGTTTGACTCAAAAAAGATTACTTCATTTTAATGAACAAGATTTAAATATTCAAATCTGTGAAAAGAGTCACTTATACCATTATTTCGGCAGAGCCGCTCTGACCTCCGGCAGACTGCGGTCAGTTGATGTTTTGTTCTGTGGTGCTGCAGGGTTGTTAACAGAGGAGTTGCAGCGCGTCCTCTGGTGGGCAAACTATGCACCACTCATGACCTGAGGGACGGATCTGACTCTGTTTCTCTTTATTAATTGTCATATCGGCTGTCATAAACACCGATGCAGATATGTCTGCAAGTAGCTTATATCAGCAGATAATATCTGCAAAACAATAAATCGGTTGGGCTCTAATTAAAATGTCAATACAAAAAAACTCTTCTGAGCATATCAGTTTCAGATTGAACACTTCAACTCAGTACTGACCTCGGATTTTCCAATCCACAGTGTGGACTCTCCAGTCCAGTAGACACCCGCTTTCCTCCTGAATCCTGCAGCTCGTCATAGTTCATCTCCAGCTCTCTCAGAAGGGAGGGGTTGGACTTCAGAGCTGAGGCCAGAGAAGCACAGCTGATCTCTGACAAACTGCACTCCCACAATCTGAATAAAGAAAAGTAATGAAGATAAAAACCATTTAAATATGCTTTGATCTGTGTGTTTATATCAATAATCAGAAATAAAATTACATAAACAGAAACCAAATAAATATTTCTACTTCAACAAGTAAAATTGATCAGTTTGAAACAAATCCTACTTCAGAGGATCTTCTGTATACAGATGCGACCATTTACTAAAAATTAGAAACATTCACTTTAACAACTAACAAGTCTTTGTGACTGCAGACTAAATTTAGTACAAGAATCATGAAAATATGAACAAAAGGACATTTACAACTTTATGGATGGAAGTTATGTCTGAACAGAAATTATGTTCAATTGTTAATTAAACATATCAGATCTACAATAGTAAGAGAGAGTCAGTGAACTGACCTCAGAGACTCCAGTCTGCAGAGTGGACTCTCCAGAAAACCACACAGCAGTTTCACTCCTGAATCCTGCAGCTCATTGTTACTCAGGTCCAGCTTTCTCAGATGGGAGGGGTTGGACTTCAGAGCTGAGGCCAGAGAAGCACAGCTGATCTCTGACAAACTGCAGCCCCTTAATCTTAATCAAGAAAAAATGACAGTGATAATAATCAATTTTTAAATGTGGAGCTCAACATTAATATGTCCTAATCAATTAGCTTTTTCTTCAAATGGGTGGAGGGACTTTGTCATTGTGTTATTGTGGATCATCATAATGTCAGCCTTCTACAGACATCATCCAAATGTCAGCACAACATTCATACACCTATTCATGTCAACACAGATCAATAACATGCTGCTGATCTGAGGACATTTACAACTTTATGGATGGAAGTTATGTATGAACAGAAATTAGGTTCAGCTGTTAATTAAACATATCAGATCTTCAATAGTAACAGAGAGTCAGTGAACTGACCTCAGAGTCTCCAGTCTGCAGTGCGGACTCTCCAGTCCAGAAGACAGCAGCTTCACTCCTGAATCGTGCAGCTCATTGTTATTCAGGTCCAGCTCTCTCAGATGGGAGGGGTTGGACTTCAGAGCTGAGGCCAGAGAAGCACAGCTGATCTCTGACAAACTGCAGCCCCACAATCTGAATAAAGAATAAATAATGATAAATCAATGATCAGACATTATTTGGGAAAAACATTGAAACAAACACAAACAAAGAAATATTTCTACTTCAACAAGTAAACTTGATCAGTTTCAAACAAATATTAGTTCAGAGGATCTTCTGTATCCAGATGTGACCATTTACCAAAAATTAGAAACATTCATCTACTTTAACGACTAACAGCGGACATTTTCTACAGTTTCTTTAAGAAACACAAGTCTTTGTGACTGCAGACTAAATTTAGTACAAGAAACATGAAAATATGAACAAAAGGACATTTACAACTTTATGGATAGACGTTACAATACTGAGTCATTAAACTGACCCCAAAGTCTCCAGTCTACAGTGTGGACTATCCAGTCCAACAGACAGCAGCTTCACTCCTGAATCCTGCAGCTTGTTGTTACTCAGGTCCAGCTCTCTCAGATGGGAGGGGTTGGACTTCAGAGCTGAGGCCAGAGAAGCACAGCTGATCTTTGACAAACTGCAGCGCAATAATCTGAATAAAGAATAAATGATTGAGATAAAAAAAACGTTTATAATCCAATCAGATGAGGTCAGGTTCCTCTCTTCACTGTTTAAATTCAGTATAATCAAAATATAATCTGAATAACAATTTGAATGTTCATCTGGGAAATATAACGATGCTGATAGTGCAAATTTTGTTTTTACACTGTTTAAAATGATTAAGTTGTAACTTGATTGAAACTTATCATCCTAAAATCTACAACAGTAACAGAGAGTCAGTGAACTGACCTCAGAGTCTCCAGTCTGCAGTGTGGATCCTCCAGAAAACCACACAACAGCTTCAGTCCTGAATCCTGCAGCTTGTTGTAGCTCAGGTCCAGCTCTCTCAGATGGGAGGGGTTGGACTTCAGAGCTGAGGCCAGAGAAGCACAGCTGATCTCTGACAAACTGCAGCGCCACAATCTGAATAAAGAAAAAAATGACAAAGACAATCATCAATTTTTAAACATGGAGCTTAACATTACTATGTCCTAATCAATGAGCTTTTCCCTAAAATAAGAGGGACTATAGCGACTTTGTCATCATGTTATTGTGGATCATCATAATGTCAGCCTATTCGTTCACCTATTCATGTCAACACAGATTAATAACATGCTGCTGATCTCAGGCCAGTCCAGAATTAGAGTATCAACATCAAATCAGACATGTTGGACTAAAAGTAGGACTCGACTAACAATTATTTAGACCAGCCCTGAAAATTTCACTTACACAGTGTTTTTAAAAATCTGACTGATTTCAATAGTGTACAGGGATCTTTGCATGAGTGGCCCCCAGTCCACTCAGGCTTGGCCCCCTAATAACAGGGTTGTTAAGTCATAACAACTCTTTGTCAGATTCCTGATCAGAAAAATAATGGACATAAAATTCAAAAGGATTAAAGATTAAAAAGGATTAAAGATTAATGTAATCACTGTATGTCAACCCTGAACTAGAGAATCAGTATTTTTACTGAAGTGCTTGACTTAAAACTAAAAACGGTTCTGACATTGATTTCTTTAATCACTGTGTATTGGAACCAGTGTATCTGCCTAATTTGTATGTTTTAGCAACCCTAGTGGTAACTGCTGCTCTGAAGAGGAAGTGAGTAAATATTCAGGATGAAAGGAAGTATTGTTCAGGAACTTGCTTTTCAATGTGGGCTCTTATGCTGCGTTTCAGGCAACACAGAACTTTGCGACTTCCAACTAGAAAAAGTACTGTGGAACACCACAGGAAGTCAGATTTTCTATTTGTGAACTCCATCAACTAAAAGGCAACATAAAGTATATTTGCATGTATTTAAATTAAAATAATACATTCTATCATATAGTAAAACCTGTTATGAGTGTAAACTGAGGTAGAAATTTGTTGCTATGTAGCTGGTTACAGAACCTCTAACTAATCTTCTCTGCACAAACATTATTCAGTAAAATAAAAAAAATGTCAAAATACTTGAAAACATTAGGAAGTATAGCCAACAACATTTACTGACTTGTCAGGATTACTACTTTAGTCACTTGTTTTCATTAAAACGGACATCATTTTAATTAACACAAAGGGCAGGGCTGAGGGAGTTGACAAAGAGTTTGTCACGGTCAGCCATGTTTTTCGTCATCAGGCACCACCATGCACCTGGAACGCTATGAGGTGGAAAGTCGGATTATTCAACTTTGAAATTTCCCAGTTCCGAGAACTTGTTTATGGTTTTTCTTGTGTTCGAGTACAGTTTTTCAGATGATGTTTAGTCTGTCAATCACCTGTATAGTGCTTGGGGATTGGGGCATTGGTACATGAATACAAAACCAGGGAATGTTGATGGTAACGTTGCATTACCAGAGGGTTGAAGGCAAGTTTCTTTAGCTGCTGCTTGTCCTCCAGGCAAATCCCTGCTTTAACCAGGTGCAGCACTTTAATGTGACACACCAGTGCACATTATGCAAATCAACCTATTTTTGTAATTGATCACATCGATTATGTCGATGGATCACCCCAGCACTAACTGAAAAACTCTTCATTATTTCATTTGTCACATGACCTTCAGACTGTATTTGGCAGCTTGGTAGGTATGTCATTAAAAGGAGACGTCGACATTTGTTCAGGTGTGCCCATAAACACTAACCACAAATGTAAATTACTGCCATCAATAACTCTTTAATCATTCTTCCTGTCCACTCTGGGTGTGAAGAGGTCCCTTCCTAACACAACTACACTATAAGAAAAGACTTCAAGTACAGCTGAAAGTTATTTGAAGCTTCAGCATTAGACTTTAGCCAAATCAAGTGGGTGTTTAAAAAGTTACAGACTATTTAGGACCACACTCCCTCTGAGTTACTAGTTAGTCCTCCACTGCAGCTCAACAACGAAACACTGTAACAAAACTACAGGCAACAACAAATCCGCCATTAAGGAACTTAACAGATTGTGTTCAAATGCCATACTGTGTGAGGAACAGTGGTGGAGCAGGTGATGGCTGGGAAAGGTATAAACCTGGAGTTAGCCATTTGGTAATGAGGTAGGCTAGCTTGTTTTCAAGAACCTCTCTCTGTGTAGGATTTGAACACAAAGTGCTAGGGTCCAAGGGTGGCAACCCAAGAGAGCAGGGTTAGTGGTGATTAACGTAACAGTGGGTAGACAGTGGAAGCTGCTCATTAGTGGAGTGACATGATTTCTTCTGGGTTAATTGAAAACTAGATGCACCGCAGCAAACCATTTGTACGGGATACAGGATGGAAGGCCATTGCAGTAGGTGAAATGAAGGAAAAATCATGGCCTGTACCAGAGTCCCGGAACTGCGCTGAGACAGTGGGGTCATCTGGCGGGAAGGATATGTAGAGTTGCATGTCGTCTGCATAGCAGTGGTAAGAGAAGCAAGCGAGTGACCAGCCCCAGTGAGGTGGTGTAAATTGAGGGGCACCCCTGTGGAGAGGCAGTGAGAGAAAGACAATTTTCCTTTCGAAGAAAGATTGTAGGAACGCCTAGAAAGTTAGGATTCAAATCACAGGAGTACATTGCCCAAGACGACCAGTGAAGAGAGTGCGGATAGCAGGATCCTGTTATTAGGGAACAGAAACTATTTAAAACTATTTAAAGTCTGTTGGTGCTCTGAATTACAAACACTGGTCTCACCTCCCATCTTTTTGTAGTAATTACAACAGTGTCCTTTTTCCTCTCCAGCTTATTGTTTGAAATCCTCACAGAGACCTTGAATCCAGCTAAGTTGTGGCATGTTAGCCTGTATTAGGCTGCTGTTTATTACTCTTTAGCTCTATTAGCTCTGGTTTAATGCACACCAAACTACAGCAGATGTGTGGGCTGTCCGTGTACCATATTAGCTTCTGTTATCAAGAAGATCATCACAGTTCTTAACTTCACCTTTATTGACATTTGCACTCATGTCTTTCTTTTCTTTCTCCAACCTGTGTCTCTGTTTACGCAGAAGCTCAGACTCTCTACAGCCTGTTTATATCTCCTACCATCTGATCTTCAACAACCTCATTCATATCTCTCACACTCAACAGCCTCATCAGTACTGCCATCTTCACTGACTGATGGCCCACAATGAAAGTCTGTGGAAACTGAAGAAAACAGTCCTGTCAAACATTAAATTTCTCTACTTTCCATTACAGTCAGTGAACTGACCTCAGAATCTCCAATCTACAGTTTGGACTCTTCAGTCCAACAGACAGCAGCTTCACTCCTGTATCATGCAGGTCATTGTTACTCAGGTCCAGCTCTCTCAGATGGGAGGGGTTGGACTTCAGAGCTGAAGCCACAACTTCACAGTGAGTCTCTGAGAGTTCACAGTCAGAAAGTCTGCCAGGAAACATGAATTAGGAAAAAAGTTACTATGAAGGAGAACAGTTCTAATTTACTTAATTAATTTTATGACAAATCAGTTTGACATGTCCTGTTCTGATGAACATTTGCTCTTCACATTGGTGGTTCAGATAATCTATCTTACTGTGTTGGAAAATGAAAGAATAATTCTGACCACTCAAGAACATTTGTGACAAAATTCAAATGAATTTCTTAGTGTGTCTATCTGAGGAATTGGACAGCTGATCTTCACTGATTTATAATGTTAATCACATCTGGACTTACAGAGCCTTTCTGCAGTTCCTCACAGCTGGAATCAGTCTCAGTCGTCCCTCCCATGACGTGTTGTACTTCTCCAGGTCCAACTCATCCAGAACCTCCTCTGACATCTGCAGCATGTAGGCCAGAGCTGAGCAGTGGATCTCAGAGAGGTACTTCTTTGATCTGTTCTTTGACTTCAGGAACTCTTGGATCTCCTGATGTACTGAGCGGTCGTTCATCTCCGTCAGACAGTGGAAGATGTTGATGCTTCTGTCAGGAGAGATCTTATTACTGTTCATCTCCTTCAGGTTGTTGATGGCTCTCTGGATGATTTCTAGACTGTTGTCTGTCCGACCCAGCAGGCCTCCTAAGAGTCTCTGGTTGGACTCCAGAGAGAGGCCATGAAGGAAGCGAACAAACAGGTCCAGGTGGCCATTTTTACTTTCAAGGGATTTCTGCATGGCTCTCCTCAGGAAGTTGTAGTCATCATTGTTGTCATGATCATCGCTATCTTCCAGGAAGTCCTCCAGTCTCTCAGTGTTCCTGCTGGTGTAACAGTGGAACATGTAGACTGCAGCCAGAAACTCCTGAACGCTCAGATGAACAAAGCAGTAGACTGTTTTCTGGAAGATCACACTCTCTCTTTTGAAGATCTCTGTACAAACTCCTGAGTACACCGAGGCCTCTGTGACATCAAGACCACACTGCTCCAGGTCTTCTTGGTAGAACATGATGTTTCCTTTCTCCAGCTGTTCAAACGCCAGCCTCCCCAGCTTCAGAAGAACCTTCCTGTCAGCCTCCGTCAGCTCCTGTGGACTCGTCTCATGTCCCTCATCGTACTTCTGCTTCTTCCTCTTTATCTGAACCAGCAGGAAGTGTGAGTACAGGTCAGTCAGGGTCTTGGGCAGCTCTCCTCTCTGCTCTGTAGTCAACATGTGCTCCAGAACTGTAGCAGTGATCCAGCAGAAGACTGGGATGTAGACACATGATGTGGAGGCTCCTGGAGGTCTTGATGTGTGAGATGATTCTGCTGGACAGCTCTTCATCACTGACTCTCCTCCTGAAGTACTCCTCCTTCTGAGCGTCAGTGAAGCCTCAGTACTTCTGTTACCCTGCCGACGCATCGAAGGAGGGATCTGATTGGCGCCCGTGGTCGGGAAGTTATCCAGACGAGAGCCGAGGGAAGCAGATTCCCCTGGATGAGGTTTGTCAGCAGCAGGTTGACTGATGACTTCTGTGTGACATCAGACACAACCTGATTGTTGTGGAAATCCAATGAAAGTCTGCTTTCATCCAGGCCGTCAAAGATGAACAACAGTTTACAGACAGCGAGCTTCTCTGCTGGGACCTTCTGTAATGTTGGATGGAAAACATGGAGCAGCGTGAGGAGACTGTGCTGCTCATCTTTGATCAAGTTCAGCTCCCTGAACGAGAGCAGAACCAGCAGACTGACATCTTGGTTTTCCGAGCCCTCTGCCCAGTCCAGAGTGAACCTCTGCACTGAGAAGGTTTTTCCAACGCCAGCGACGCCGTTGGTCAGAACCACTCTGATGGCTCTCTGTTGGTCAGGTAAGGCTTCAAAGATGTCCTGGCACCTGATTGGAGCGTCATGGAGGGTCTTCTTCTTGGAAGCTGTCTCAAGCTGCCTCACCTCATGCTGGGTATTAACCTCTTCACTCTGTCCCTCTGTGATGTAGAGCTCAGTGTAGATCCTGTTGAGGAGGGTTCCACTTCCTGTTTCATCACTTCCTTCAGTCACACGTTCACATCTCCTCCTCAGACTGATCTTATGTTCATCTAAAACCTCCTGCAGACCACCTCTCACTAAAGAAGAGAAACAATGTGAGATAAAACAAAGAATATGTGCTGATTATTTTCATTACTAATATAAAAACCATCAATATCAGAATATCTGAAGAAGCAGACAGATGTCCAGTCTTACTTTGTACAGAGCTGCTCTGACTGGCTGTCTGCAATCCAGCTCTGGTTCTGGATCTGTCTCCACACTGGGGACAGGAGGAGTGTCCTGATGAAGCAGACTGGTCCCAGTATGAGGTGATGCACCGTCTGCAGAACCAGTGTCCACAGCTGGTAGAGACTGGATCCTTCAGGACGTCCTGACACAAAGCACAGCAGGACGGCTGCTCCTCCACAGAACCAGGACTCCTCGTCCTCTCACTGTGGACACAAAGACATTTCTTTCTAAATTAAAAATCTTTCATGAATTATTGTAGCAAAATATTGTGAGTGCAACGACCAGTGCAGACTGGTGTGTGGTTACTCTGTAGCCAATCTCAGAAACCTTCAGTCATCACCTGATGCTGGCCAACATGTATGGGCTTCTGGTGTAGCCATCAGATATCCGGCCCAAGACTTCCTCTGTCGTTGTTTACAGTTAGTAATCTTGGAACCCATCGCCCATCGTCTGACGACCATTTGATGCAGATATGTTTTTAAAAAAACAATGAAATGCTAACCTCTAGGGTTCTGAGATTGATTAAAGCTAAATCATAGTCAGACAATAGCTGATGGGTTCCTAGTGCGCCTCTTTTGCTCTGCACATGGATCTTTACCTGCATGCAATGCAAATAGGTGATGTAAAGAGGTAACATAGTGAAAGTGTGTGCATAGCTGTCACCACTGCCGTTTATCCTGGTAATACATAAAATAACATAAAATATAAAGCAGGTACAATGCTCCCTCACACACTGACCTTGAAGAACAACGTTACACACTACTACGAGGTTTCATGGGAATTTTCAAGTTGCCATCAGAGCAGGGGCGTCCCTCTCTAACTTCAAACTCTTGAAAACTCATCTCTTTGGAAAACACTTTCTCTTATTACACTTCTAACCTCTAACATCTAACATGCATTACCCCATTGATGCGATATGTGCTATTAGTTCTTACAAATATTTATTGCTGCCTTCATTAGTATGTATTGTCAGTTGTAGATCTTGTGCTGTATTGATGCTTTGCTGATGTTTGTACGTTGTTCCTCAAATGTAAGTCGCTTTGGATAAAAGCATCTGCCAAATGAGTAAATGTAATGTTCAGACTTTGAGTGCCGGGTTGGTGGTGTAGCCCTCCATATTATATGGACAGCTCTGAACACCTGTCTGAACCATTTGGACCATCTGATTTCATCCTTAAGATAAAGGGCTTCACTAAGGGCCAGTATCATTTACATTTTGTCGAGATGATGAAATAGACTCCAGGTGCAACTAGCTTCTAAATAGAATCTGATCACTTCCCTCTTCCTCGATGCTGAGAAAGTGTTTGATTGAGTGGGTTACGTATTACTAATATACTGTAGAATGTTTTGGATTTGGTACTAAATGGTTTAGATTGACTGTATGCAGAACCAAAGGCATCAGTCCTTACAGTCAGTGAACTGGATTCAACTATCTCATGCCTGGATGTTGCTGCGGCCGAGGCTGCAGACCACTGCACTGAGCAGGGAGCTTAGTCCAGTGTCCTGGTTAGCTCCCAATCCTACCCACAAGGAGCCATGGACTGCTGTCCATAAGGGCAGACATGTTAGGAAGCTCCTGTTGTGTTTCCCTCCACGCCAGGACATCTGGCTGACCAAAAAATTGTCCACCCTGGACCAGCCGGACTTTCCCCCCACTCACGGGTCGTTAAAACCCCTCCACACACTCATGGCATCTTGTTGCTGCCCTCATCTCCCTCAGCTGTCCCCAAGCAGTCCATCTCTCCTGTTGACTGCTGCTCTCACCGATATGAACCCCTTTCACAACCTGGCAGAGTGCAATTCACTCCCCACCCAGTGACACCAACCAAGGGTGGTGAACCAAAGGTGAACCAAAGGGTTCTCGATACCAAACACAACCCATCCACATATGCCGATTTTCCATCACCAGTCCCAGCTCAACTCGACTAGACTCGGTTTGGCCGTACTCCATTTTCCATTGCAGACAGTACTCAGAGATAGTACCCCTCAATGTAGCTGGTTGTCATAGCGACGGCACACACAACTGCCGCGACGTGACGTTCAATGCGACGCACACACCAGCGATCCACACAGCTCTTAAAATATATACAGTCTACGGTTAAAAGGTTTGAAGCTTCCTCAGAATGTAAAGACAGATAAGCGGTGTGAAAACCTTCCAGCTGTGTTTTCCTCTGCCGTTGTTGCTGCAGCGTCTGTGACACGGCGGGAGCAGAGGGCTCTGTGAGCGGGCGGCCGGCCGGCCTCACACGCTCCTCCCACGGGTCGCCGCAGGCTTCCCCCGCCGCCACTTGCGGAGCTCCTCAACTCCGAAAATATTCATCACATTTTCGTTCTGCCGTCACGTCTCATAAAACTGTCAATATTTGAAATCTACACAGCACAACTTTTCCACAATGGAAAACCAGACAAAGGCGAGTCGAGGTGAGTTGAGTCAAGCTGGTACTGTGCAGTGGAAAAGGGGCTATATTCCAGCTGCAAAAAGAACACCGCCTTCGTACTGTGATCCCCTCTCTGGTTCAGATATCTAAGCCTCCTCCTGCTTCACTGATCATCTGTGGCTCCATAGTCAGGAACAGAAGACCACAACGGCTGCAACATACTCCTGCCAAAGTTTTGGACACAATTCAACAAATCCCGTCTCTTCTGAGTAAACATCCGCAAATTAAACATCTCTGTTCTACAACACATGGAGCTACACGGACCCGGTGTGCCATATATGGTCATTGGCTCCACACAGCTCAGTCTGCCTGTCCTGCCCGGCAACAACAACAGCCTGCTTCAGGTTTTGGCCAATCAGAAGGCAGTGGGTTTTGAGAGGGGGGGGGGCTTAAAGAGACTGGAACATCAACAGCTTGTTTCAGACAGAGGCTGGAATGAAGGCCTACATGAAAAATCAGTATAAGATAGAGAAATATTTTTTTTAACTTTGAATCGTGCAAAGCTGCCACACAGGAGTCACAGAACTACAATGCAGGACTGGAAAAGCAGTATAATAGGTCTGCTTTAACCTTTTGCTGCCTGCGGTGCAGCAGCCTCCAAACCCCCGTCAGCTGTGCCGGGCAGTGCCGCAGTGTCGTGGCCTCATCTGAGCCAGAGAGAACACAGCTCCTCTGTCAGTATAGCCGGTAGTGTGTTTCCAGTAGTCTCAACTGGTGTGGAACTATTCCAGTGACCAAAGCCCTGCAGGGTCTTATGATCATAAATCAGACGTAAAGAGAAACTAGCACCGATATCGGGAGCAGTAGGGGCGGCCGCTTGCGCCGCCATCTTGCTATCAGAAGTTGTTGCTGTATTTCATTTATTTTACTTGCTGACTGCATTACAGACGTACCGGCTTCCACCACATTAAACACAGATTTTAAACACATCTAACACCCTGCCCATTGAACACTGGTGCACTTGTGTACAATAGACACACCCGCAGGTATGTGTACAGAAATGTGGAATATATTACGGGTTGTTGAAAAGCTGACACAATCGGTCTCTTACTTTGTGTCTGAGGGTTCACGTTCATGACTGAAGTTTGGAGGCCTTTCTTTGGACTCGTCACTCCTCATAGACAGACAGCTGGATGCTCGAGACTCTGCTCTCGCCCTGTGGAAACAAAGAATTCAAGTCAGAATGATGTGTGTGGTCCAGCAGTTCACCTTGGACGTGTGATGAGATCAAACTGTTAAACAGGAAGAGCAGCAGCCTGCGGTGTTCAGGGCTCAGGATCAGACAGAACTAAATGTTCGCTACCTACTTTTTGTCTGAGGATTCATCACTGCAGTCTGGAGGCCTTTCTGTGGACCCGTCCCCCTTCATAGACGGACGGCTGTCCTCTTCCACCACATCACTCATCTTCAGTCAGTCTCCGTGAAGCAGGGACAGCATCTGAGGAAGGTTAATGGTCAGTGAAAACATTTCTTCCACTTCCTGCTGTGTGTTTTTGCCAGCAGCTCGTCTCTGAGAGGAAACTAAACAGCTGCTTTAAATCTGAAAACCTCAACAGAAGAACTCCTCCCTCCAAAGAGTCTGAAAGTGGTGCCATCAGAACGGAGCTGCAAACAACAACTGCAGAGGAGAGGTCTGCAACAACTGTGTCGCTCGCAGTCAGCTCACGCAGGTAGAACGGTTTTTAGACCCCGCCCCTGCAGTCGCCGGTGTAACAGTTTAACTGGTGGCTGGATTAACTGGTGACAGTCCCAGATGTGTCGCAGGCTTCAGGATCCACCGACTGCAAACCAGGAAATACGTTCCGATAACTTTGTTTATCTCTGTATGGTCATGTGGATATCTGCCTCTGAGTGCAGTCTGCAGGCTGCATCATAGCTGCTCGATGATCCACAGGGACCTCTGCCACCTGCAGATTAGTTCAGAGAGAGGACTGTGATCATGGAGGAGACTGTGTCTCTGTTCAAACCTCACTCATGTTTTCAGTTTCGGTTTTCTTCCTCTGATGAAGAGCAGTGCGCTCGTCTCAGGGCTACAGTCCCAGACGGGCTCTGTGTCTGTCAGACGGTCTAAAGGGGGGCAGCCTCAGGGCTGGACCGGTAATCTGACACACAGAGCAGATGCCCGGGGGGCCGACGAACCTTTGTAACGTAAGTTATGTATTTATATAAGTGTTTAAAATAATGGGCCAACGATCGGCCCATAAAGGACAGAAGTGTACTGACACCGGGTGGCCCAGTCACATCTCCTACAGCCCCCTTCCCCTCTGCTCCAGCTGTTTCTTGTGTTGTGGTCCTAACCGATATGTTTGTTACCCAGCAGCTTCAGAATCAGCTGCAGTAGCCGACCCTGTGTAGTAATTTAATACAAATGCTATGAGAAAGGTTTATTTGCACAGTAAGGCTGTAATACAGAGTAAATGTAGAAGAAATCTATTTTTAAAAAAGTAACTTAAGCTAAAAAAAAGAATAAGCTGCTGATTTGCTGCATTTTATATTCTGACTTGTCACCTGACACCTACATTGTGTACATTGTTTAGAAAAATAAAGACATTTCCACCACTTTAGGCAACTTCAGAAATGGCAGCATGTTTGTGGAATTAATGAGAAAATTTAATCTACAGGAGAAACATCTGACAGAATTACTGCATTATATTAAACTATATCTTTTTTATTTTGAAATGTCGCTTAAGACATTTCCTCAATAAATTGGTTTGGGGGGGGACACGTGAAAACATGAAAGATCCCTGTGTTGGGCTGAGCCCCCAATGTTTCACAGCCTGGAGACGCCCCTGTTCAAACCCACATGACCTTGACAGACGGACTCTGAGCTGGTCTGTGATCAGGGTCAAGTGAAATGAGTCAGTGGAAACAGAAGCTTGTCTTTTTGCATCAGTCTGATTTTAGTGAGCTGCATTTATTTATTTATGTATTCAGTGGTTTGAATAAACACCGACTGCTTTATATTCAGCATAACTTACTTTTACTTTGCGCTCTGCTGCGACACGATGTTACCGTAATGGCTAGAAAAAACTCACATCGCAAAACAGAATGAGCCGGACTGTCGTTTTCTAAGTGGGGGCTGCGGGGGGGGGGTCCCTGAGAGTCCTCGGGCAGCTGACTATGAAGCCTACAAACTACATGAGGACACGTTACGGAGATAAACGAAGTGACCGGAACTTATTTCCTGGTTTGCGCTCAGTGGATCCTGAAGCCCCTCCTGCTCCCGGGACTATCAGGTAATCTGTCACCGCTGCGGTTCAGTTTGACCGTCAAGTCGGCCGCAGTCGGAACGCGCCTTATCGCAGAGCCCCCCCAACACTCACCTGTGTTCATCCTTGCTGCTCGCTGAGCTGACTGACTAAGCACTTCCTGATTCGTCCCCCCCGGAGTGTCAGCTGATACCATCAGGGAGTGAACTCTGGTCGGAGTCTCCTTCAGACTCCTCCTTAGACTGTATATAAAACACACAGCTGCTGCTGTAACATGAGGATCTAACAGCTGTGTTAAGATTCAGCAGTGAAACATGAGAAATGTTCCACATGAACAGGATTTTAAAGTTAACAGATGAAGAACATGTTGAGCTTTGAATGAAGTTTCTATCTTTAATAAATGTGTCTGAAATGTTTTGAAGATGTGACCTGACAAACTTTAGGAAGGACGAATGTTTTAAAGTATTAACGTCTGAGGGTTCAGCGCTTCCTCCTGTCTTCTGACTCTGTGGCGCCCCCCTGTGGTGTCAGATGGACCAGCAGAATCCTTCCTGTTCAAACTGAACAAAGCTTTTCCAAAATGTTGTTCACGTCTTCTTGTGCTGCTTCTCCTGTCTGACAGGAAGAACAACAGGCTGTCGGCTCCTTCAATCAGAATAACATTTAAAGTTTGGACCCGCTGTGAAAGTAAAGGTTCAAACGTGTCTGCAGGTCAGCGTCTCCGGGTTACAAACAAAACAGGAAGCAGCAACTGATTCCAAACTACGACACAGAGACGTCAGTACTGAATGACCATCTACTGAAGAGCTACTGCAGAAATCATCTCAGTCTAATTTCATAAAATCAGGATTAGAACTACATCTTTAAATAAACTCGATTTATTAAAATTCAAAACAATTTCCTGAAAAATATTTAAATATTTCAACTAACCCAACAAACACGTTTACTTGTGATGGCTCATTGACAGTAAGCGTTTCCTAGCACCAAATCCTAAACCTGGATCTAACCTGAACCTTAAAACCCACACTCAGGCCCATAAGAGCCAGATATTACACTTTCTGTAATCTAAATCTAAATCTGTTCACGTCCAATCAGAACGCAGCACCGGGCTGCAGCTCAGTTAGCCGCGGTGGTTAAATCAGCAGGATTTCAGGGGGAGTTCTGACTGCAGCTGCAGAGACACAGAAACAGACTGAAGATAAAAGGTCGTGGTTTCTGTTTCTGCTTTAAACTCAGTGGAAAGATGCTGAATTCTCAGTGACCTTCTGATTCAACTGGCTCTTTACTGACTGCAAATATCCTACATTACATTTTACATTTATTCATTTAGCTGATGCTTTTATCCAAAGCGACTTACAGTTGCTATGAATGAAACATGAAACCATAAAGTTACTGCATGGAATCAAATCCAACTGAGACTGGACATATATAACATATAACATATCACTAAATGTAGCGGTGATCTCCAAAGTTGTACCAAATTATTTTCTTTTAATTAGACCAACTGTCTAATTAAAAGAAAATAATTACCAACTTTTGTGACATTTGAGGTCTCATTTAAAACCAGCATCATGTAGTTCATGTTTGAAGAGACAACCTCTTGACAGAATAGTTTTCCTCCTCAAGGTCCATCCAGTCCAAGTTCAGCAGCATCACATGTGACGCTTCAGTCACCTTTTGAGAACAAAACTCCTGATTCAAAGATTACAATAAATAACATGGGACTGTAAAACAGCTGTTTCGTCATCACAGATTCCTGCTGTTGCTTCTTAACTTCAGCTCTTTGGAAAGGCACTGATCCACCTCACAGAGGGCAGCGATCAGGACTGAACTGGCTTCAGTTCCCTTTCTTCTCACTGTGTCGATCACGTCTCGAGCTCTATCTGCTCTGACCTTTCTTCCGAGTGACTGCATTTCTCCATCATTTATAACGCCACGCTCAAGGAGGTTATCCAGAAGCTGGTTCAGAACAGGTTCAGACACTCTTTCTACAAACTGTCTCCGAACTGAAAGCAGCCTCTCCTCTGCTGGGAAACTGACTTCTGCTGGGACGCTGTCCTCTGCCGGGACCCTGTCCTCTGCGGGGACCCTGTCCTCTGCCGGGACGCTCTCCCCTGCTGGGACGCTGTCCTCTGCCGGGACGCTCTCCCCTGCTGGGACGCTGTCCTCTGCTGGGACCCTGCTCGGTGGAGTTTCCCTTCTTGAATCTAGAAGATAAACAGGGAAAATATTTTTATTACCATCATTTTTAAACACAGATCTCTTAGAAATCCCATTTCAAAGTTCAATTGATAATAAATGTCATTTTTTCAGTGACCTTTCTGCTCTGTAAATCACTTCCTGTGGTCTCCTTTCAGAAAAAATAATCCAAGACCAAAAGCTAGAATTTTTATTTTATGGTTTCATGATGGTCTCCTCCGGCTTCCTCCCACTGTCCAAAGACATGCAGCCTAGGTTAATTTGTGACTCTAAAATTGTCCTTAGGTGTGAGTGTGGCTGGTTGTTTGTCTCTGTGTGGCCCTGTGATGGACTGGCGACCTGTCCAGGGTGGACCCCGCTTTTCGTCCGATGTCAGCTGGGATTGGCTCCAGCCCCCCGCGACCCTGTACGCAGGATAAGCGGCTGACGATGGATGGATGGTTTCATGATGGTGCTTTAATCTTGGTAGTAAAATCCTTCCACAAACAGAAAGCCGTGAGGCAAATAAGTGCTTTTCAGTCAGATGACAACAAGACTGAAAGCTGCCATCAAGGAAGGAAAGCTCATTTACGGAGCTGTTTGGGCTAACTGAGTGTGTGAGAGTGAGGCAGAGAAGAATTAAGGCACCATGGATCAATCAAGCTGTACTATCAGGTGGAGTGATGCTGAAAATGGATGAAGACTTTACCTGTTAGATCAACTTCACGCTTCCAGACCTCCGTCTGTCTTTGGTCTTGGACCGTTAAAGTCACTTCTTCTGCGTTTGTTGGCAGGCGGATTTCAAATGTTGGATGGTAATTTGGTCCAAATTCAAGGTCAAAATCTGCACTCTTAAAAAAACCCAAAAGTGTCAGAACTTCCATAACATCCAAAGAAAACAAAGGTAACAGCAGTTTGATGAATCGTGGTCGAAAAGATTTTTATACTCACCGTAGGCTGAATTTTGACGGCCTGAGGACAGAGAAGAGCGTAACTTTTATCTTTGATGAGTTTGCATTTAGAAGCAGTCTTTATGTTCTTACAGGGCTGCTGTTGTTTCTTGACCTAAGAGACAACAGAACATGTTAACATTTAAAGAGGTGGTATTCTGCTGTTTGCCCCCCCCCCTCCTTTATTGAGTCATAAACCTTTTTGTGCTGTAACAGGTTCGCAGAGTGAAAAAGCCCAAAGTTAGTTCCCATCTCCCACAGAAACTCTGCTCTGAACTGAAAACAGCTCGTTTGTAGTCCGGCCGCTTCCCTTTCATCCCTGTGACGTCACAGGGATGAAAGCTAAACGTTCGCCGAGCGGCTGCTCCGACACGCCCTCAGAAACTGATTGGCTAGTAGTCGTTAACTAGGAACTGAGCGTGTGCAACTCCCAACAAAGATCATTTAGAGACCAGATGTATCACTCCATAGCTAAAACGAAGCCTTGAGCACAGGGTGGAAAGAGGAGCTGCAGCAATGTGCAGTCTGACAGAAATATAACCATGTGAACCATGTGACGGCTTAGAATTGATTTCAGCTGCTGGCACAAATTTGAGTTTTTTTCCCCAAATTGGATGATATCTTCTAAGCAACTTGAGAAAATACAGTATCTCACAAAGTGAGTCCACCCCTCACATTTTTGTAAATATTTGATTAAATCTTTTCAAGTGACAACACAGAAGAAATGACACTTTGCTCCAGTGTAAAGTAGTGAGTGTGCAGCTCGTATAACAGTGTAAATCTGCTGTCCCCTCAAAATAACACATCACACAGCCATTAATGTCAAAACTGCTGGCAACAAAAGTGAGGACAGCCCTAAGTGAAAATGTCTCAGATGTGACGGGCGCAAGTCAGCCATTTGGTGCCTGTGCCTCATACTGGTCACTGAAAGTTCAGCATGGTACCTCATGGCAAGGACTCTCTGAGGATGTGAAACGAGGAGCAGGTGCTGTACATAAGATAGCGAGGCTATTATGACCGCTAACTCAGAAACTGAGCTGCACTGGAAGTTCAACATGGCACCTCATAGGCACAAGAACATCTCTGCAGGATCTGAAACAAAGAAGCGGTTCAGCTCAGTGTCATATCAGAGATGGTCTTTCGAAATAGGCGTATGAGATGACTGCCAAGCATCGCTGCAGAGCTGAAAGCTGTAACACTGTCGGCTCAAGACCAGACGCCGCACACTGCATCAAACTGCAGTCTGCATGGCCGTCATCCCAGAAGGAAGCCTCTTCTAAAGATGATGCACATGAAAGCCTGCTAACAGTTTGCTGAAGACCAGCAGACTGAGGACATGGATTACTGGAACCATGTCCTGTGGTCTGATCAGAACTCTCTGCTTCCAAAGCAGCTTCAAATCTCATGATCATCCCCTATGATCGAGGGACAAAGCTTGGAAAATGACTGGCCTGGTGCAATCGGCAATGTTGCCTCGGTAGACAACGGCAATGGAGAGATTGTTGATCCTGTAGGAATTAATGAAACTTTCAAGAGCGGTTTTGAAATATTAAATAGTTCAGATATAACATGAAGGGGCGGCATGGTGGTGCAATGGTCAGCGCTGTCGCCTCATAGCAAGAAGGTCGTGGGTTTGAACCTTGGTCATCACAGGCCTTTCTGAGTTTGCATCTTCTCCCCGTGTCTGTGTGCAGTTGTGGTTGCCATCCTGTCCCTGTCTCACAGTGGTGATGTTCTGATGTACTGTGCAAGTGTTGTTACACTATGCCACATCTGCCACTATGAGGACGATCAGCTGTCTTTCCCGTCTCCCCGTATCGCTGTCTTAGGCGTCTCACAGTACGGACATTTCAATTTATTGTCCTGACCTCATTTGCAGTCCTCATGTGTCCTTCCAGCATGTCTGACGCACATTCATGCAGATGAGCAAGGACCCTGGGCATCTTTCTTTTGGTGTTTTCCAGAGTCAGTACAGACGTCTCTTTAGTGTTCTAACAGTGACCTTAATTTGCTGCTGTCTGTACGCTGTTTGTGTCTTAACGCCTGTTCCACAGGTGCATGTTCACTGATTGTTTTTGGTCCATTGAATAAGCATGAAAAACATTGTTTACAACCTTTACAATAAAGTCTTGTAAAGTTATTTGGATGTTTCCAGATTAATCTTTGAAATACAGAGTCCTGAAAAAGAGACGTTTCTTTTTTGCTGAGTTTATATGGTTAAAAAACAAAATTCCTTTCTGGATTCCATTGGAAAACCTAGTATTTCAGAGCTAATCAGTACAGATGCAGGTGCTGTTCGAACTATAGATTAAATATAGCAAGTGATAAAATAACATTTGTAAGAAGTTACATTGCCCCCCCCGTCTCTTTGATATGTTCTTTTTGTTTGTCACAGGGGAATCCTACCTGCTTCATTAAGATGCGTTCGGATTACATTGCTGCCCAAACCTGATAAACCATGAAACAAAAGTGAAAACTTAAGACCAATAGTCTCCTAAATGTGGATTAAAAGATGAAGGTGAAGTTTTATATTAACTTTGGAATGAGGACTGTGGATTTTGTCCTCCCTCACATACATTGAGAAAAGTGGCGATGGTACAGTAGATAAGACACGTCTTTATTGTGAGGGACCCGGGTCTCACCAAGGCACCAAGGGCATCCCATGGCAACCACTGACACCAAGGTGTTCCGAAGCAAGACACTGCGTGCAACCTCTGACATGTACAGCAATTGTAAGTCTCTTTGGATAAAAGCGTCAGCTAAATGTAAAAAAGACATTAGTCCAGTATGAAAAGGAGGAATGGTTACGGGAAGAAAAGGCTGTTCAGTGTTCATTTGGACACCTGCTGTTGTTTTAAGACAGACTGAAAAACTGAACTTTTCCTCTAAGCCACAGCAGAGATATTTGGTCTGAAAGCTGTAACATGAAGCTTTACCTCCTCCAGATGGATGTTGTTCGGCAGCAGAAGCACATTTAGGATTTTCCTCTGTGTTCTTGGGTTTGGTGGTCTGAGGAACAGCAGAACTTGGCCGCAAACTGGTTTGCTCCACAACCTCTTAACGATATCCCAGACCAGGCCAAATAGAGAGAGGTGAGGGACTTTGACCACCACATGAGTGTCAGTGATCTCCAGCGGGTCGAGGATGCTCATTCCATCATCAGTGACGTGGACGACAGACAGCAGACCATCAGGCAGCAGAGCTGTGAAAACACAGAGCGTTAATCTTTTGTTTTACTGATAATAAACTCAGTCACCATGGCTGTGTCCGAAATCCCCTCTCATTCACTACTCCCTACAATCTATGTAGGGAGTTGTATGTAGATCACTATGTAGTGAGCTCACTCGCATTATTAAAACAACACTTTCGGACACCACCCCGATCGTTATTTCGGCGCCATTATTTACGTCATTGCCGTCGGATTGTCATTTTTTTTCTATCAGCTCGATGCATGATGGTATATATGGCTTGGTTAGTGACCATCGGATGTACACTACTTTTCAAAATGCATTCTGGGATACATTGAGTGGACTATATAGGGTATAATAATCATCACTATACATTCGGACAGCACTACAAAATGGCGAGCTCACTATATAGTGAGTAGTGGGTGATTTCGGACACAGCCCATCTTAGTCCTAATCTTATTGTATTTCCAGGAAGTCTGGTCATTTAATTATAACTGTGGCTCAGGTTGAGCAATTTATTAAACACAGCTGTCAGTGTGCTCCTGCCTAGAGGGGAGAAACTGTTGTGCCTGGGGGGCTGCTGGGGCACTTTAAAGACAGCATGAAAAAAAGAAAACCAAATTTATGATCCTCAGATGATAAATTCTGATGAGTTTGGTAAGCTTGTGAACTTTCCTCTTGCACCATCAATTTGCTTAGCTTCAAAAGTAACTTCTTTATAGATTTTAGGGGAATTTTCACCTTTTTTGGAGAGTTTGAAGAGTCAGACAGGAAACTGGAACCATTCAGCTCCCAAGATTATAATCTACTGTCATATGAAGAACTCTGAGCATCTACTTTATTTATTTTAAAACACTTTGAGCTGCATTGCTTATATGAAAGGTGTTATACAAATAAAGTATCTTATTATCATTAATTAATCATCATAATTGTTGCAGATTCATTTTCTGTTGGTGGAGTAATCATCAAGTCATTGTAATTGTAATTCAGCTCTGTACAGTCAGAATAACATCGTACACAACTGTCCAATGTTCTGTGGTCGTTTCTGGTCCCAGAGGATCTTCTGCCTTTCACCGTCAGGAAAAACATTCCATGAGCATACAAGATATTAAATAACGGTCATACTTCCTTAAGTACAAACTCTCCCCTCACAAAGCACAATAATGTCTCACCGTGGTTTGTTTCACAGTGTGGCAGGTGGAGCTGACAGACAGCGTCCTCAGGACACTTGATGCTGAACAGCAGCCCTGCAGCCGTCTTCCCAGCTGATTGGAGGAGGCTCTCATCCCATTGGACGGTCCGGTACAGCAGCTCCGCCTCCTGAGTCATACCAAACATCAGTCCAGTCAAAGTACACTGGAACACACCTGGACCAGGACACCTGAACCTGCAGGACAGAGAGGGGAATGTCATTGCAGCCGACATATCCGTCCTTGGCGAGGGGCTGCTTGTGTCCTTTTTGACGACTTCACCAAAATGTTGTCTATTGTCAGTGCCAAGGTGGTTTTAATGTAGTTTGATAATGCGGTTAACTCTAAAGCTGCTCAGAGTCAAAGTCACAATAACATCTGGTTTTACTGAATAATTAAGTAAATATCATTTTTTAAATAAATCTACCTAAAGAAACCTCACTGGCCACCCTCTGCTGTCTCAGAAGAGACACCTTTTGTCCTGTGTCAGCAACCGTAGCTGTCCTATGCTCTTTGAAAGGTTAGGGGGCAGTGGTAGACAGGACAGAGTGTTGCAATTCACAACCCTCACCACTAGGTGCCACTAAATCTTACACACTGAAGCTTTAACTCTTCAGTTGGTGAAAATGTCATAAATAACATTAATATTATACCTCTGCAGATCCTCCTTCCTCCTGTGATGATTTAGTCGTTGCTATAGCTACAGTTGCTATAGCAACAGACAAACATAAAAACATTCTATCTAAACAGAAACCACCATGGGGTACTGGGGATATTTATTTAAAGAAAACATTTATAGAGAAAAACACATTTTTAAAGAATCGCCTCACTAACTTCAACAATGCAATTAGAAATGCAAAACAATCTCATTTCTCAAGGCTAATTTAAAAACATTATAATAATGCCAGGATACTTTTCTCAATTACTGACAGGCTAATTAATCAAGCTCCAAAAAGCCACAATTTTTGTCAACCCAACATCAAAATGTGAAAAATTTGCAGTTTTATTTATTTATTTAGACTGCTATGATAAAGAAATGCTCAGGAACAAAGTAATCTAACTAAAACCATCCACCTGCTCACCTGACCTTATCCCCACCACCTTTTATAAGGTTAGTCCTGGCACTAAAAGGAGATTGTCCTACTGAGCCTCCAGGGGTTTCTGAAGCTGTTCCACCATCAGACCAGCAGCTCTGCTGAAGTCTGCTGGTGCCTTATCAGCTAAACTCTACGGAAAATGTTGAACTTTCAGTTAAAGTGTAAGTTCTGAAAGGAGCATCCTGTATTTTATTATTTAGTTACCTGTATGAAGTCTTTCCAGAGTCAGTCAGCAGGTCAGGTGTGAAACTTAACTTCTCCTAAAATTGAAAAATGGTACCAAATTAGTTTCAGAACAGGTTGAGATGGGAGCAGAAACTGGACGCCCAACTCTCACAGTTATGTTCAGGTGACAGGATCACTGCATCATACAGAACTTTCCACTTAAAACATTACATCATAAAAAAAGAAATGTTTGGTACTTTGTGATTAATGGTCACATGACTGGTTATGTTTCAGCCATCAATTGTGATTTAAAACTAGAGAGTAGCGCAGTGCCTGATGGGTATTGTGTTTCAGCTCTAACAGAGAAAGCGACCGGCCAGATCCAGCAGACCTGTGCTGTACTACACAGAACCTCTGGGAGATGTTGGCCTGATGTTATCTGAGCACAGGGAGGCTCTGTCTGAGTGAGCCGGACAGAGACATCATTTTATCTGTTGTTGTTACTATTATAGCAAATATCATTATTATTCAGGGAATGATCCTGCACACGTGAAGCCTGCAGAGCTCTGCTGGACAGCAGCTAGAGGTTTCATAGATGAGGAGGTGGAAATTAATTTAGGATGTTTCTGATAGGAGAGCGAGAGGAGTTTAGAAGGTAAGAAATATTAAACTCTGGAGGCGCTAAAACTAAGGAACCCGAGTCTGATCACTGAAAAATAAAAATCTTAATGAAAAACTGACCTTTGTATTCAGAGCCTCTCCACACAGAAGCTGCTGCTGCTTCAACCTCTCTGGATCATCAGGACACAGCTGATCCTCTCTGTTGTCCTCAGACACATCGAGGTTTGTCTTTGATGTGGACGGATCTGTTGGTGATCAGAGACATGGGATGGAGAGAAGCTGATGTCAAACTCACTTTAGGACGTCCTGGTGACCCAACTTTCAAAAACCTGTAACAGCTACCAGTTCAAGGCTGGCCAGGGCCCTCTGGAGCAGGACTTTCTCCCATGTTGTGTCACTGTCTTTCTCCCAGGGCCAACATGTAGATGACCAAGCTCAGTCATGTTTAAAAGTTCAAAGATACCAAGTTAAGACTGAGTCCACACAATCAAACGTACACAAGAACAACAAGGACAGAGATTCAAGACTTTGCTGCAGTGAGGCAACACAGCAAAAAGACATCATGCAGAGCAGAACAAAGCCAAAGACCTGCTGTGGTTACTGGGATTAACCAGAGCCATGAAACATGCAGAGGTCAATCTTCCAGTTAGCTTTAATGACATTTTGTTTCTTTAAGATGATCCAGTGGGCTCTTCAATTCAATTCAATTCGCTCTTACTCACGTCCTTCATGTGCCATCCATTCTCGGCCATCCACCCTGTGGAAACACAAATACAGCTATCTTTTATGAAAACAGTGAAAATTAATCTGCCATCTAAATCTAAACACAGAGAGCAGCTGAGGCTGATTGGAATGTCTTCAGTTCTGCAGGTATTTGGTCACAAACCAAAGTGTTTATGACCCAAATGTTGACAAGGGGTCAACCAATAATCGGTCTGGCCGGTTATTGACACAGATATTCAGCATTACTCCAATAATCTGCATTGGTCATTTTAAAGACAGATAGCCGATATAATACATTTTTTAAAAAATGCTCTCCTTTGGCTGTGATGCTGACACCTCTCTCAGTCTGCTCGAACCCACAGAGTGGTGAGTACAATGTCCCACCCACAGTACTAGCTGGTTGGTTACAAGTCACCAGTAATAGCCTAAAAACACTGAATATAGTGCAGAAGTAGCCAACAGAACGAGCGAGCCACCACGCTGCAGCCTCTGCAGAGCTCCGCATGCCCACACCGAGTGGACCAAAAGGAGCAGAGGCAGATCAGTGTAGATTACACAAGCTGACCATTACTACAGCCGTTACTGTCAGTAAGTGAAGCAAAACCAGCAATAAAAGGCTGATACTGCATCAGTACAATAAGCAGGAACGTGTACAGAGCAATATTTAAAACTACTCTGTCTCAAATCCACAGCAGCTGTGTTTGGGTTTAACACAAGCACATGTGCTAGCTCAGCTAATAGCTAGTTTGTCATAAACAAGCTAAAACAAAGCCTCTCTGTCTGTAGCCTGTTCAGCTCAGATGCTATGTACCCTAAAATTTAGCAAATCCTTTTAACTCAGTGCTTGTTAAGAAAAACTAGCTCCTCCCTACAGCAGCAGAGGGAGGAGGAGGAGGAAATAAAAATATTGAATTTGTTTACTGTATTGAATTTATTAAGAGATAAGAGTGCATCTAAAGAATAGAACCAATAAATAGTTTAAAAAATGTATCAATAAAATCCTAATATAAAATAAATATAAAATATGCAGCAGGTAAAAACACAGTTTATGATACTTTATCACTTATAGCTAAGTCTATCTCTGGGATGAATCCTGTTATTTTTAACTAAGTTTTGTGTTGGTGTTTGTGTTATTCTAAATTTTGACACCAAGATTAAAATGTTATAAATAACGTTGACCAGATGATGGAGCTAGATGAAAAGTACAACGTCTGAAACACATTTTAAAACAATCCATCCAACAGCTGCTGAGATATTAAATTCTGGGCAGTCAGACAGACATACTCATCTCTAGAAACTGCACTAAATACTTTGCAATAACAAACACAGGTCAGACCAATAAATGGGCTCATCAGCATGAACTGACTTCTATTCGCCACAAACCTCAGAGTTTCCAGTCTATGGTGCACACTCTCCAGTCCACCAGACAGCAGCTTCACTCCTGAATCCTGCAGGTTGTTGTGACTTAACTTCAGCTCTCTCAGATGTGACGGGTTGGATTTCAGAGCTGAAGCCAGAGAAGCACAGCCGATCTCTGATAGCTCACACTTTTGAAGCCTGCACAGGATACATATTACAAAAAAGATAAAATGTATATTGTCATCTGTCTGTGAGAAATAATTTTAAGCCTCTGTTCTTTAAAGAGAACTGACCTCAGAGTCTCCAGTCTGCAGTGTGGACTCTCCAGAAAATCACACAGCAGCTTCACTCCTGAATCGTTCAGCTTATTTTTACTCAGGTCCAGCTCTCTCAGATGGGAGGGGTTGGACTTCAGAGCTGAAGCCAGAGAAGCACAGCTGATCTCTGACAAACGACAGAGCCTCAGTCTGGATAAATCATAATCAGAAAACTTTAGTGTCATTACATCAACAGTACAACAAGATTTGCCATGCAACGCCCAAGAAACACATGCACACACAGTCATTCATACTCAGCCATGATTTGAAAAAAAAGGCTCTGTTCTGTCTCATTAATACTGAGTTCCTTAACAATGCGTCTGTATTGTACAAAATATTGGACATAATGTCTCAATATTTTAGCTTTAAGTGTGACCTCTATGATTGTGTATGACCTCTTCCAGTCTGAGCTGTGTTCCTAACCCTCTGGAGCTTGTTCCTCTCTGCCTCTGTTCAGGTTGTGTACCATGTTAGGACACTCTTTATAGAGCCGTGGTAAAAAGCCTTGAGTAGCTCTGCAGACATTTTGGTTTTCTTGAGTGTCCTCAGAAAGTACAGCCGTTGTTGAGCCTTTTTTTTTAGTGCAGTTCTGTTGATTGGTCATTTGAGGTCCTCTGAAATGTAGGTCCCAAAGAACTTAAAGTAGGAGAACCTCTCTACTTCTTCCCCTTTGATAGTCAGTGGAGGGAGGTCATACTTGATGTAAACATCATCCAGTGTGTTAATGATGCAGAAAGTATTTGTTTCTGTGAAGCTGGAAGGTATTTATTCCTGTGTTTTGGACAACAGGACTTGGGCAATGTCATACTATGTTGAAATAACCACATGTTTAGCCTCCTTGCTGTTTTTCAAAACACATTCAAAATCATTATGGCTTGAGTTTAACAGGCTTAGTTCCTGACACATGTAAAATGTATATATTAAAGGCTTATTGTTGTTATTTTATTTCGCAGTAATGTGGCACAGTGTTACAGTGTTCCTGATAATATTGTTTCTCAGGCTAGAAAACCAATTTCTGATGCCTGAAAAATATAGATATAAATATTTAAATAAAAATCACCTAGTGGCTTGATCTAATGCCTACTTGTTGATTGGGAAAGTATCTAGTCAGGGGCAGCCCTAGGAGAGAGATGGATTTGAAAAATGAATGCTAACATTAAAATGAAATATGAATTGTGTACCTCAGAGTCTCCAGTCTACATTGTGGACTCTCTAGAAAATCACACTGCTGCTTCACTCCTGAATCCTCCAGCTTGTTGTTACTCAGGTCCAGCTTTCTCAAATGGGAGGGGTTGGATGTTAGAGCTGAAGCCAGAAAAGCAGAGCCGCTCCCTGTTATTTCACAGTTACAAAGTCTGTAATGACAAGTATCACATCAGACATTTTTTAGAATAAACATGCTGCTCACATAAAAACACAAAAGATACAACCCAAAGTGAAACATAAACTGAACAAACCTCAGAGTCTCCAGTCTACAGTGTGGACTCTCCAGTCCGTCAGACAGCAGCTTCACTCCTGAATTCTCCAGATAATTGTTGCTTAGGTCAAGCTCTCTTAAGTGGGAGGGGTTGGACTTTAAAGCCGAAGCCACAATGATACAATGCATGGATGAGAGTTCACAGCCAGAAAGTCTGTGAATACAAATATCATGTAAACATCATTTATTTTCAAAACAGAACAGAGGCAGATTTAAGAAAGTTAATTGCATAATATTCTTGTAAACAGAGTCTGGTTACTAATTCATCTGCACCAACTGTTTGGTCTTTCTGACATGTAGTAAGATTTAAATTTCCATTTCCATTTATTAATTTAGCTGATGCTTTTATCCAAAGCGATGTACAGTTGCTAAGGATGTCAGAGGTCGCACGCCTCTGGAGAAACTAGGGGTTAAGTGTTTTGCTCAGGGACACATTGAGTCTCTCACACCAAGGCATGTGTTTTATCCACTGTTCCATCACGACCCTATAAGACCAAAGACTATTGAATCACCACACTGTTCCGTCTCTTGTTACCAGGGATAATTTCTAAGCAACAGACAAAAATAGACACCTCAAATCAGTTTGCAGGCAGACTTTTGCTTCAGTATATCCCTCTGATATATGCAATTGTTCGATTCTTCAAAGGTAGCCAGAGCCAGCCAGGTACACACTGATTATTCACGTCACAGTTCACAAGACTGTCAAAACAGCTAACTTAACTGCATATTATCTGATTATCACCCGACTGCTCATGTTTCTTGGCACGTAATTCCTATTTTTGCAATCTCGCTGCATACTGAGATCTGTGCAATTACTTTAGTGAGAATAATAACCGAGAGAAGTAATTGCCAGAGTTCCGAAACAAGTAATGAAACAAGTAATCTAAAACTGTAATCTACATATATTTTCATATTCATCTTTCTAGCCATCTCCTTAGCACTAGCCTCCCAGGCCAGTCCAGTGTGCTCTGGGTCTTTATCAGATGCCCAAATGACCTCAAGCTAATTCTCTTGATGCAAAAGATGCCCACACACCCTGCCGATGGAACTTGTTTAGTCCGCTTGTATCTTTGATTCTTTCTACCCAAAGTTCATGGCCATACGTAAACTTAGTAAATTGCGAGATTTGCCTCCTGGCTGTTTTTTTTTTAAGTTGTAAAAAAAAATTTGTAGTTTACCTTTAAGCTTCTTCTGTTCACTCATCTTGCATTTTTTCAATCTAACATGTCTATTTTTTTTTAAAAGAATTATTACTATACAGCATATTTACACACCTCACTTTTGCACAGAATTGTATACTTAACCCAGTATATGGTACTGAGTACTAACCGAGCCTTTCTGCAGTTCCTCACAGCTGGAATCAGTCTTTGTTCTCCCTTTGTTGAAGTTCTGTACTTCTTCAGGTCCAACTCATCCAGAACCTCCTCTGACATCTGCAGCATGTAGGCCAGAGCTGAGCAGTGGATCTCAGAGAGTTCCTTCTCTGATCTGTTCTCTGACTTCAGGAACTCTTGGATCTCCTGATGTACTGAGTGGTCGTTCATCTCCGTCAGACAGTGGAAGATGTTGATGCTTCTGTCAGGATTTATATCATACATGTTCTTTTTCTTTAGGTTTTCAATGACTCTCTGGATGATTTCTGGCCTGTTGCCTGTCCGACCCAGCAGGCCTCCTAAGAGTCTCTGGTTGGACTCCAGAGAGAGGCCATGAAGGAAGCGAACAAACAGGTCCAGGTGGCCATTTTGACTCTCTAAGGATACATCCAGGGCTTTACTCAAGAAGCCAGGCAATGATGAGTCATGGTCATAGTCCCTCCTGTTGTCGTCATCATCGTCATCTTCAATGTCTTCATCTTCAATGTCTTCATCACCGTCGTCGTCTTCGTCGTCTTCGTCTTCATCTTCATCGTCTTCGTCTTCATCTTCATCATCAATGAATGAATCAGTAACCTGGGATGAATCAGTGTTTTCACTGTCTCCCAGGAAGTCCTCCAGTACCTCTGTCTTCCTGCTGGTGTAACAGTGGAACATGTAGACTGCAGCCAGAAACTCCTGAACGCTCAGATGAACAAAGCAGTAGACTGTTTTCTGGAAGATCACACTCTCTCTTTTGAAGATCTCTGTACAAACTCCTGAGTACACCGAGGCCTCTGTGACATCAAGACCACACTGCTCCAGGTCTTCTTGGTAGAACATGATGTTTCCTTTCTCCAGCTGTTCAAACGCCAGCCTCCCCAGCTTCAGAAGAACCTTCCTGTCAGCCTCCGTCAGCTCCTGTGGACTCGTCTCATGTCCCTCATCGTACTTCTGCTTCTTCCTCTTTATCTGAACCAGCAGGAAGTGTGAGTACAGGTCAGTCAGGGTCTTGGGCAGCTCTCCTGTCTGCTCTGTAGTCAACATGTGCTCCAGAACTGTAGCAGTGATCCAGCAGAAGACTGGGATGTGACACATGATGTGGAGGCTCCTGGAGGCCTTGATGTGTGAGATGATTCTGCTGGACAGCTCTTCATCACTGACTCTCCTCCTGAAGTACTCCTCCTTCTGGGCGTCAGTGAAGCCTCGTACTTCTGTTACCCTGTCGACACACGAAGGAGGGATCTGATTGGCCGCCGCGGGTCGGGAAGTTATCCAGACGAGAGCCGAGGGAAGCAGATTCCCCTGGATGAGGTTTGTCAGCAGCAGGTTGACTGATGACTTCTGTGTGACATCAGACACAACCTGATTGTTGTGGAAATCCAATGAAAGTCTGCTTTCATCCAGGCCGTCAAAGATGAACAACAGTTTACAGACAGCGAGCTTCTCTGCTGGGACCTTCTGTAATGTTGGATGGAAAACATGGAGCAGCGTGAGGAGACTGTGCTGCTCATCTTTGATCAAGTTCAGCTCCCTGAACGAGAGCAGAACCAGCAGACTGACATCTTGGTTTTCCGAGCCCTCTGCCCAGTCCAGAGTGAACTTCTGCACTGAGAAGGTTTTTCCAACGCCAGCGACGCCGTTGGTCAGAACCACTCTGATGGCTCTCTGTTGGCCAGGTAAGGCTTTAAAGATGTCCTGGCACCTGATTGGAGCGTCATGGAGGGTCTTCTTCTTGGAAGCCGTCTCAAGCTGCCATTCCTCATGCTGGGTATTAACCTCTTCACTCTGTCCCTCTGTGATGTAGAGCTCAGTGTAGATCCTGTTGAGGAGGGTTCCACTTCCTCTTTCATCACTTCCTTCAGTCACACGTTCACATCTCCTCCTCAGACTGATCTTATGTTCATCTAAAACCTCCTGCAGACCAAAGTCAACTGTAAGACAAGAAAAAGGTGTGATTATAAACAGCATTAGTTTTCAGCATCCAAACAAACCTTATAACAATAAAAAAGAAATGAATATGGTGAGTTTAGGTTTTTGCACATGCAGCAAAACTTTAAATTGTCATGATGCACAATACGTGACTGTTGCAACAGCAAAATCCTGTTTTCAGACATCAGCAGACAGATGTCCAGTCTTACGTTGTACAGAGCTGCTCTGACTGGCTGTCTGCAGTCCATCGCTTGTTCTGGATTTTTTTCCACACTGGGGACAGGAGGAGTGTCCTGATGAAGCAGACTGGTCCCAGTATGAGGTGATGCACCGTCTGCAGAACCAGTGTCCACAGCTGGTAGAGACTGGATCCTTCAGGACGTCCTGACACAAAGCACAGCAGGACGGCTGCTCCTCCACAGAAACAGGACTCCTCTTCCTCTCTCTGTGGAGACAAAGGTAGAGGACGAGGTAGCAGGAAGCTGCCACAACACTCAGCGCAGACTGGTAGACCTTGGTCTCAAAAACTGTGTGTCTTCACCTTCTGGTTCATGTATGAGCAGCAGCACAAACTGTTAAAGAGCTGAGTGAAGGTGAATATAGACTGAACAAAATTATAACCCTTTTGTTTTTTCCCCCATTCATCATGAGCTGAACTCAAAGATCTAAGACTGCAGAGGTGTGCCTTAGCCTGGCCACAATAAAAGGCCATTCGAAAATCTGCAGGTCCACTGTATTGAGGGGATCCAGGGGGGTTCAGAAACCAGTCAGTATCTGGTGTGACCACCATTTGCCTCACGCAGTGCAATATGTCTCCTTGCATAGAGTTGATCAGGTTGTTGATTGTGGCCTGTGGAGTGTTGGTCCACTCCTCTTCAATAACTGTGCAAAGCTGCAGTCAGGTTGAGATCCCGATGAGGACGACGAGCATGTGGATGAGCTAGTTTGAGACAGTTCCTGACAGTTTGTGCCGAAATTCTTTGGTTATGCAAACCGATTGTTGCAGTAGCTGGCCGGGTGGCTGGTCTCAGACAATCTTGGAGGTGAATGTGCTGGATGTAGAGGTTCTAAGATGGTGTGGTTACAAGTGGTCTGCGGTTGTGAGGCCAGTTAGATGTAGGACTGGCCCGAATGTCATTTTTTGAGCTTTGATGCTTCGATAGCAATTAAGAGCGAATAATCGAAGCTTCGAAGTAGCTCCATAGCAGAATCCGGGAATAGTTTAGCCGGACGTGGGTTCAGGCGGAGAGCACATGGGATGAGCGGTAGTTCCGGTAGTGGAACTAAAATCTAACACGTAATTAAGCAAAATTTCCTTTTAACTTTTATTATAGTGAATAAATGCTCTTCTTCTACAATTGGCCTACTATAATTATTTAAATGTGTTCATAAATGTTGTTGATAGTTTGTTTCCAGCTTGCAGTTTACTAATTCATTTTAAAATGTAGGAAATTTGTCTGTTTTGATCTCTAAAGAAATTAAGCAACTGCAAAATTAAAAAATTTAAAAAAAAGCTGAGAGTCCATTGTTAGGTGAGATCACAAATAGCGCAGAAAGAGGATGTGGGTCTACATTTTCACTTAGGGGTGTACTTGGGCTGGGTAATAAAACAATAATGATAATTATCGCAATATAATTTTCCTCAATAACAACACAATAAATGTTCAATATATCATCAATAAATATTTGGTTTAATTCATTTGGATCATGAACAAATTACAAATTAGCACAACATTTTTCTATTAAAATATTTATTTTGTTGAGGAAAAGGGAAAAAAGATTCAACCACATAATTAACCATTTGGCTTCAATTTAAACTCCGACTTTAAACTTGAAAGAAATAACATATATTGTGATAATTATCGATATCGAATTATATGAAATGTTTTTATTGTGATAACATTCTTGGCCATATCGCCCAGCCCTAAAGTGTACTCACTTTTGTTGCCAGCAGTTTAGACATTAATGGCTGTGTGATGTGTTATTTTGAGGGGACAGCAAATTTACAGTGTTATACAAGCTGCACACTCACTACTTTACATTGTAGCAAAATGTCATTTCTTCAGTGTTATCACATGAAAAGATGTAATCAAATATTTACAAAAATGTGAGGGGTGTACTCACTTTAGTGAGATACTGTACATATTTTAGTATATGCAGATGATATAATCTTACTGTCTGAGTCTGAATTACAGAAAATGTTAAATATGGTTAATTGCTAGTGTGCTGAGTGGCGATTAGCAATAAATCAGAGTAAAACACAGTAAAAGCATTTCAGAAAGAAAAGCATGCAAAGAAGGACAATTAAGTTAGCTTTTGCTCAGTTACTTTAGATTATGTTAGTGCATATAAATATTTGGGTTTCTTTCTCAAATTTATGACTTATGAGGTTGGTATTAAGTCCTTGTTGAATCTAGCAGGAGAGCTTTGGGATCAGTTATCTAAAGTAGGTAGAAGTAGGATCTTGGATATTCTACATATACTCAACTGTGTGGAGCCCCAACCAACACAGCAACTAAAGTGACCCTGGCCTGCACAAAAGTGCCATGTTTCATACCACAGCCAAAGTTGCTTGTTACTACAACTAATTACACACAGATGCAGTGAACCTACTAAATTGCAGCCCTGCCATACACCGAATGATTCAGCCACATTGTACACCCATACCTGGCTTGCCCACCATTAAAATATTATACTAATCAAAAAGTAGACTGAATGGAAAATGTTCCCAGCAGTCAGTCCATCACATTGTTGCCTGTCTCATCCATGTTTTTGTTAACCACGGTGTATGCTGGCAGCACCAATGATTATGATTTAAGCCAGACTCCATGTCAGAGATGCACTGCTTGTGGTTGGTTACCGTAGTCTGTATTCTGTCCAGCTTGGAATCAATAGCACCAAGTTTGTTTTAAAATCAGGTCGGCCAGCAGCTCTGCCAGCATGCCAGCTAGAGGAGTGTTGTCAATGTTAGCTCTGCAGACCAGAGATCCATCAGACTGTTCTGGTTTTATCACTTTACTGGTCCGGCTCAGTGGATAACACACATGCCTTTGATGTGAGGTTGGTGCTGTAATTTGGTGTAAAGGCATGGGTGAAGAGTGCCTGGTACATCCTGGAGGGGCCCCTGTGCTCAGTGCGATGGGGCCCGATGTGGTATCGTCAAACCCGGTCTGCTTGTGAGGAGGTCCAACAGCCAATTACAGAAAGTCTTCGGGCCTAGCTGATCCTGCTTGTGTATTAGCTGTTGGCGAATGATGGTGTTGAATGCTTAAGTAAAATCTCATTTCCTAAATTTGTGCCTCCTCGCATCCTCGATCCTCGATCCTGTGACCTTGAAATCAATCTCAGCGCGCCATCTTGAAAGATATCTCAATTCCTAAAAACCACCTTGAGGATCAAGAAGACTTGCTGGAGGGGCTATAAGTGAGGATACACCGTTGTATCCTTTGTGGAGGTCTTTTCAGCCGCTTTCACTTAAAAGAGGTGTGACATGCAGCTGGTCTAACCCATCACCACAGCAGGACTCTACAGTGTTCCTGTTGTATTCATAAGTTGCCATTATGTTAGGATTTTGGTTTGTTTTCTTTTTTTCCCGTTTTTAGTAAGTCATGGTTTGGGGTTTTGTGTTTCTTCCTTGTAGCCTTGTTTATTCTGAGCAAGACTCTTAATCCCTCGTTGCTCCAGAGGCGTGCGACCTCTGACATGTATAGGAATTGAAAGTCGCTTTGGATAAAAGCGTCAGCTAAATGAATAAATGTAAATGTTTATTCTTTTGTTCATTTGCATGTTCACTTAGCACCTGTCCTGTCTCGTATCTTAGTTTTAGTCCTGCATTTTAGTTCTGTGTCTTAGTTCATGTCTTTTTATTTATTCCTGGTTCTGTTTGTATTATTTTAGTCTTGTTTGCTTTGTATTCTTTTTTTGTCCTAGTCTCAGGCTGATTTCCTGTTAGGTTGTAGTTTATTTGTATTATTAGTTTTCTGTCTGCTAAGTGTTGGTTTGTGTTCTCTGTCTGGTGGTTGTTTATTTGACAGTGTTTAGTCTTGCTTGCTTGTTTCCTGTTGTGTTTCAGTTGTGTTTCTGTATTTAGGCTTGGTCTCGTCTGTTTGCCTTCCTGTTTCACTCTGTCCTGTTTTACTTTGTGTTTGCTGTGCCTAAGAAGTTCCTTACGTCGTTCACCTGTGCACTCCCTCCCTGCTCGTTTACCTGTGGATTTAAGCCTTCAGTTCTGTTCAGTCTTTGTTGCGTCCTCGTCTGATGTTCAGTGTTCTGCCGTGCTCAGTTCCTTGTACTTCGTTTCTGGATTACTTTGCTGACCATTGGATTACGTTTCATTTGGATTTACTTTTGTTTGGACTTTGGACCCTGCTGTGCTTCCGTGCAAGCTTGTTTAAGTTTTTTTAATAAAAAAATGCCTGCCTGCTTCTCTGCTTCCTAGTCTACTAGCCAGTATGCTAACAGCTAGCCACCTGCCTGCCTGATTCTGACACCTGATCCTCCACCGGTGGTCTGATCGACTCCTGCTCTCAAAATCACAGATGGAAAAACACTCAGTGAGCTGCAGCACACAGCTCTCCTCTCCCTTCCAAACACTAGCTACCCTCCAGGCAGTCAGTGGACATAAAGTTGTTACTGTGATGTAGAGACAGAGCTCGGTTAAAACTTTATGGATGAAAGATCCTTTTGTTACAGATTAATAACTCACCGCTCTGAAACTCTTGCTCCAGTCCATGTTGCCAAGCTGGTCGGCAACACGTGCAGCTGAACCCGAGCTGTTTACCGGCTTCTCGCTGACCCGCCCTACTCGGCTTCTGATTGGCTAGTAGTCCTTAACTAGGAACTGAGCGTGTGCAGCTCCCAACAAAGATCATTTAGAGACAAGATGTATCACTCCATAGCTAAAACGAAGCCTTCAGCACAGGGTGAAAAGAGGAGCTGCAGCAATGAGCAGTCTGACAGAAATATAACCATGTGAACCTGTTCAGGTATGACCTCTGAATAAGATGAGGAACCTGAAGATGAGCAGAATACAACCTCCTTAAAGCATGTGGGGACCACAACCTGACTCAGGGAGGTGCTGAAAATGTCAGTGAGGATATCCTTGAGCTCTTCTGCTCAGTCCTTCAAAACACAACCAGACATGCTGTCAGCTCCGACAGCCTTCCAGGTTTTGATTCTAGAGAATGTTTTCTTTACATCAACTGACATCAAGCACATAACCTGGTCATCAGGTGGGGGGAGTGTCTAGCAGGTGTGGAGTTTTGTGCTTCAAAGCGTGCAAAGAAATTATTGAGGTTGTTTAGGAGAGAGAGATGGTCTGTGGTTTGGGTTTATAGTCTGTGATGGTCTGGACCCCCTGTCTCTGAACTTGTTTGTTAACTTCGTAGAGTCGTGGCTCTTGTGATGCCATGGGAACAGTGGCTGTTCTTAGGCTAGCAGCGTCCCCAGCTCTGATGGTGGTGTGCTGGGCCCTCAGTAGCTTGTGAATCTCCCCCGTCAGCCATGGCTGCTGATTAGCCAGTATGGTGATCGTTCTAGTTTGCGTCACATCATCATTGCATTTTGTGATGTTAGCCGTGTCTCTGTATATTCCTGTTGGTTTGTTGGTTGGAAGTGACTGCTTGAACCTGTCCCAGTCTGTTGTGTCAAAGCAGTCATGGCGTGCAGAGGTGACCCCTTCCAGCCACACTGATGTTTTTCACCCTTGGTCTGTATGCTGGTATTGGCATAACAGCAGTGTGGTTAGAGAGCCCAATGTGGGGGAGGTGTGAAGCTCTGTAAGCTCCTTTGTGGTTTGGTAAACCAGGTACAGAGTCTCATTTCCTCCTGGTTAAAATCAACATGCTGGTGAAGTTTTGGAAACACTGATTAACGCTGGAGTCTGCAGGGATGAATTCTCCAGCCAGAATGAGAAACCCATCAGGAAGAGATGTCTGCAGCTCACTGATGGCCTGTTTGAGATCAGTGAGTGCCTCGTTTCCCTCGCTGTTGTTAGAGCTGGGAGCTATGTAAACAGCAGGACTGTGACGAGATCTCGTGCAGCGATAGTCGTCAAGTGAACCCGCTCTGGCGCTGTGAGTCCAGACAGTTGTGACAGTGATAACATCTCAACAAGGTTTGGGACTGTGAGCTGCTGAAGTCAACATGTGTGGAGTTGTGGTGAGATCAGAAGTGTCGTCGGTTGGTTTCAGTTTCACATGCAGCCCCAAATTATGAAAAAGGCACCTGAATTTTGTCTTTTGCTTTACATAAAATCATTTTCACCATAAATGGATGCTAAAGGAAATTAATGTGTAAAATCTCATCAAGTGAGCTTAATCTCATGTCTCGTCACATCCATAGTGAAGAGCCACGAGCAGAATGGTTGGATGTCACCGTTTGTCATTAAGCCATGTTTCAGTACAACAGTGCTGAAGTCTGTCAGGTCACGTTATACAGATATTAGTAAAAACTACTGACACCCTGTTCTGCAATTTAATGCTGTTTGGTGTTGTTTTGACTTTCTGCTACCAATGCACATCATTTCATCAGTTAGCCTAGTTAACGTATATTCATGTTTAACATCAACCAGACTTTCCTGCCAGCTGCCAAGACAGCTGACCAAGAGTCAGCAGTCCGGATCCTCTCCTCGGGCTCCGGGGGCAACAGGTGCCCCTGTGATATTTCTGGTTCACGAGCACAAAGACCACTGCTGCTTCAAATGTTTACAATAAACCGGATTAACGTGTGAGAAGCATCAACATAACGATTCCCCTGATGTTTAATTGAATTTTGATGTTTCATGTTATCCACAGATAAGATGGTGTATCGGCGATATAGTGACCTGAGGTGATGTGCGTTTTATATTCTGCAGTCTGTATGGTGCTGCTTCTGTGTTTCATGTCTCTTACCTTGTGTCTGAGGATTCACCACTGCAGTCTGGAGACCTTTCTGTGGACGCGTCCTCCATGGACAGACAGCTGTCCTCCTCCTCCTCCACATCACTCATCTTCAGTCAGTCTGAGGGACGCAGGGACATCGTCAGAGAAAACACTTCTTCTTTCAACATTTGTTGTTGCTATTTTTCAGAACATTTTTAGAAATGCTTTCAAACGTGCTGTGGACAAGTCTCCAGTGGAGATGACCCCTGTGGCTGACAGGAAGTCTGAGTGGAAATCTGTGGAAATAATTTCAGCTCAACTGTTTCATCTTCTCGTGTTTCACTATTCACTATCTAGATAATTATATTTTTTAGACGTTGTATATTTATATTTGTCACTCTACATGCTCGGCACAAACATATAAGCATTTTCATTATCTTATTTATAAAGCTAATTGTTTGTAAATTGTTTTCTGTGCTAAGCTGTGAACTTATTTCGTACCACAGTGTACTGTGGAAGGACAATACAGGAATCCTGAAGAACAAACGCTCTGTGGCAGAAACAGTAACCAGGCTTGGAAATCAGTGAGGCCAGATTTTCTTTGTGATTTTTAAATGAAGCTTATTTATGTTAATTTATACCAAAATTACAAATAAACACAACAACAGTTATAAACCACAGTCACACACACACTGATGATGATATCTGATGAAACGCATACAAAGGGACTGTTGGTGTGTCATCAGATGAGTCTTTAAATAAAATGCCTTTGTTAAAGCTGAGTTGGCCTCTTCTTCTGTGTGCAGAGGCCAAAGCTCTGCTTCTGGCTGAAGATCACAGTAACAGGCGGATCTTCTGGTCTTCTCTGGACCACATAAAACGCAGACACAGGTAGTGCAAATCTTCCTAACCTTTACATGTATTCTGGGTTTAACGAAACTAAAACTGATTCGGTGCAGTGGAAATGGCCCAGCAATGTTACACATACAGGATAATTCATTCACACACCCACCTAATTATTCTCAGGTTTACCTCCGCTGGTCTCTGGAGCTTTCCAGGTGACTTCTTTATGGTGTTGTTCTGTTCTTCTACAGTCCAGGTTCCAGCACAAGAATTAGATCCGGACTGAGATTTTAATCTGAAGTTATGCTGCGGTGGGCTCGTGCGTAAATGCGCACAGCGTCACTTTAATGTGGAGACTGTTCACCAAACGTACTGATCTCAAAACCTTTTCCAGGCTCAATGATGCCGCCAAAACCTCTCGACAAACAGCGGTGGTTTCCGTTTCTGCATTTGATTCTTCACAACAGCGGGAAGCCGGCTGAAGTGAGCTGCGTCCGCGGGGTCCTAAAGCCTTCACGAGTGGACCAAAGTTTTTTAAATTGATATGTTAAAACCTTTTTATATAAAAGTCAGTCTGTGGTTCTACATATTTAATGAGGTTCGGACCTCCGCGACCTCACAGCTGTTTCCGGACAGAAGTTCTTTTAGTTCCTTTGGTCTCATGTTGAATTAAAATGAGTCTTGTTGTTTTAAAATGTTTTCTTAACAGTTTGGTTCAGCTGCCAGTTTGACAACATTTCGGTTTGATGTCCTTCATTCTAATAACATCCTGTTTGAACTTTACAGCCTCAGACCAACGGGATGTTATTAGATTAACGTTTCTGACATTAAACCTCTAACAAAGTCAAACTCTCACAGTTCCAGTCAGACAGTAAACTAATACTAATGTTTAACACTCACCTCTGTTCTGTTCTGAGCGGACTCCTCCTCCTCACTTCCTCTGAGCTGTTAGGTGTTGGGCTTCATGCAGGCGGTCTGAGCGCCGGACTGAACATAAAGCTGCGCTCAGAGACGTTCAAGTCACCATTTAGCTCCGCTGTCCCAATGTCAGGTCAGAATTATTGGTCCACTCAGAGTTTCCCGGAATGCTTTTTTGAAAAGTAGCGTGCAAGCTGTTCAGTCTGTGTACACAACAGGTGGTCACTAACCAAGCCGTAGCCTATATACCATCATGCATTGCGGTAATAGGCTTTTTTAAAATGATAAATCTTTATTCACAATTTAAAATAAGGCCATTAAAACTTCAACTTGGCGACACACAAATCCAGAGTAAGCATAAAAAACTCAGCCAAACAGAAATAGGCCTAAACTAAAAGCTTTTGTTTTTATACATTTCAATTATTTCCTATTATTAACTCAATATACGTCAATAACAGTCATTAAGCTACACTTGTGCATAAACTGTTTAGCCATAATAACCAAGCTGTTAAACATCAAGTCCTTTTCTTTCTCCTCCATTAAAACTCCAAATGTAATACCACAGTTCTCTAAAGTATTTTTAAATATGCATTTAGAGAAAGTCGTGTTTAAATGCATAAAAAGCTTTGGAGAAACCTAGAAACGGAACATAACCATCGTCATCGAGGTCCACCAAGAGCCCGATGTTGCTAGATAAGCAAACCTCATAAAGTTTGGTTTTAATCAATTATTTGGTCCGAAACAGCTTTAAATCTGCTGGCAAAAATCAGAGCTAGAATTTTATAATATAATTAATAAGAAATGAAGTCAGAATTCTTGAAAAAGGTTTTTTCTTAACACACACACACAGCAATGAAAATCAGCAGTGTTTCTTCAAGATGTAAAATATTTTATTTTATGTAAATGATTCTAAATCAGATTCCACATTTTCCCAAAAACAACAAAAACATCATCATCATCATCATCAATCATCACACTTTGTTTACGTCCAATAATAAAAAAACAAAAAACAAAAACAAGGCTTAATGTCGTCAAACTGTACACATCAGCAGAGTCCTGATGAAAGCTCATATTTACACGGCAGCAGGACCCTGAACTCAACACAAAGTGAAAAAAACAACAACCTAAAAGACGCCTGCAGACAAAACGCTGGGGGAAGGAAACAAAAGTTAGATGAAGGCCGCGGTGACACCTGCCCGACACCGTCTGTCCAATCAAAATGCACCGCCTCCAGCGCCGGGGAGGGGGGGGGCAGGAAACAGAAAGAGTGAAACTTTATTTAAATTCCGACACAAGGACGATCTGAAGGGCAGGTGATGAAGGTGAGGATGAGGATGTTAAGGTAGCTCACGGTGGAGTTTTTAAATTTATGATACACATATTTACAGGCTGTGACTCCTGACCTCAAACTCACCGTGGATTTTAGAAAATAGCTTCATTCGTAATAAATACAATAAGAAAAAAAAATCTCTTATTTTACAGGAAATTAACAAAACGCAGGGAGGAAGAGGAGGATGAAGAGGAGGAGGAGGAGTCAAGTATGTGTTTTTGTAGTTTTCTGTTTTTTTTAGTGCAAGTTAATAAAGCTCCTCTGAGGACGACGACATTCTGTTATTTCAGTGGCGTTTACACTCACATTTACATCTGTGGTCGTTTTTACACGCAATATACACACTGAGGACCAGCCTCGTCATAAGCCCCGCCCCTCACCTGTCAATCACCCCCCCCCATCATCATTATTATAACGTCTGATCAAATCTGTGATCAGTTTTATTATTATTAATATGGACTTCTGATATGAAGTGTAGCTCCGACCACAGAGAGATGGGCGAACGACATCCAGTCTCAGAGAGAGAGAGAGCTGCCTGTGTGTTATGTATATGTGTGTTCAGTTCATCCATTTCCGGCAGTTGACGGCTCCACAGTGACACGGGATCTTATGTTGATCGTCCTCCAGGTCGAACTTGTAGTCATAAGACAGCTGAGGAGGAGGCGGGGGGAAGGGTGGGGGAATAAAGTTAGTGTTGTTCTCAGAAAGTGACTGATTGGCTGCTGATTGATCGGCAGACTGAAGTCATTCAGGTACGACTGTTTCAGCGTGAGTGAGTTTTGAATATTGAGAAAACTAAACTTTTTCTTCAGAGCATTTTCACTACACAATATTGTTTTTTCTGACCACACTGTTGACCGGTTTACCAATTATAAAAATGATTGACAAAACTCAGTGTGTTTACTTTGATGATTTGAAATCAGCAACACTGACTGTTTTTATTTAAATTGATTAAGACATCCCACAGGCTCATTTCTATTTCTATGCTGATGACACCATTATTTATTGTAGTGCTGCCACTATCAATCAAGCTTTTTGCAGACAACACCGTTATTTATTTTAGTGTTACTATCAATCAAGCTTTTTGCAGATGACACCATTATTTATTTTAGTGTTACTATCAATCAAGCTTTTTGCAGATGACACCTTTATTTATTTTAGTGTTACTATCAATCAAGCTTTTTGCAGGACACCTTTATTTATTGTAGTGCTACAATCAATCAAGCTTTTTGCAGATGATACCATTATTTATTGTAGTGCTACTATCAATCAGGCTTTTTGCTGATGACAATGTTATTTATTGTAGTGCTGCTACAATCAGTATTTTTTGTTTACAATCTGCTTTAACGTTGTTCAGGTAAAACTGTATCAGCTTAAACTCATTTTGAATGTTGAGAAAACTAAGTGTTTTTTTTAACAATCTAAGAAGTCTTTGGACTTTATTCAGAGTTTATAAATAAAATAAATTCTGACTGAGCAGTGGTACCTCTTCTCCTCTCTGGATGCGTCTGCAGGAGCTGATGATGATCTTGTTCTCCTTCTCTACATTGACCACCTCCGTGATGCAGTTGGGAGCACACGAGTGGTTGATGTACCTGTCAATCACACACAGAAGGCAGATTTGTTAAGTGTAACCTGAGCCTCCAGGACTTTACATCCTCCGACAGGGAAGACCCAGATAAACAAACAGTCTGACCCTCCAACATCTGATATTAAGACCAGTCTGAGGCGGTCTCACCTGGCCGGTCCTCCAGTGATGGTGGCATCGATCACAAAGTCATTGTCGATCCGGAACATGTACACGCCGCGGTTCTACACACACACACACACACACACACACACACAAACACACAGAGTACACATCAGTATCACATCCGTGGGCCAGGGTCTAGCTGAATCAGATAACGGGTGTGTGGAACCAGGACCAGAGTCGAGCTGCATCAGACAACGTGTGTGTGGAACCAGGCCCAGAGTCCATCTGGATCATATAATGGGTTACCTGTGACTCGTACAGCCTCTCCTTGCGATTGGCTACCTCGCTCCTGATGATAGTGCCAATGTACTCGATGACCATGGTGCACTTCTCGATGTCTCTGGCAGCGTACAGTCCCAGACCCTGCACACAAACACACACAGGGTCCATCAGGGACCAGTCCTGCAGTCAGCAGTAATGGGTTCAGGTCTGTGGTCCTGGTGTCTCACCTGGATGCGAGAGCGGGCCAGGTAGACGTTGGTCTTCCAGTCGGCCTTCATGCGCCGGTACTGGGACGACTTGGAGTGGCGTCCCTGGTGAGCTCCGGCCACAGACTCGCCCGGAGACAGAGAGATGACGCCGGGCACCAGACCCACAATGGAGCCCACCGAGCCCTGACACCTGGGGGCGATGCTGGTCAGCAGGGTCGGTCTAACACAGAGAGATCAGGACAATCCAGGTAGATCACAACCACTGCATCAGACCGAGATGCCTGTACTTCCCTGCTAGCTAACACTGGTGCTAAGGCACGAGTTATTCTAAAGGTATATTTTGACATCAATAAAGTTTCTTCTCTGAGTCTTTTTACAATAAGCAGCCATCTGTTTTCACTCTGGAATATCAGCAGTTTTACCTGGTTTGGCACCTTAAAACTTAAAATCCAGGTTTGTTATTTTAAAAGTATGACTACGGCTGTGTGATATGATATCTAGTAAGTAGCAGCAAGTACTTTTGTTGTTCACTCCATATCATGGCATTTGTCATGTTATTGGATTTCTCCATAATCACATAAGTTGCCCTTTATGATGCAGAGAAATATCATGAGAGTTGGATATTAAATCAGTAACTAAATATTTTATGGAAATTTACAAATAAGATGATCGTTATTGGGGTATGAAATGACCTATATTGGGATATGATATTGTCATTTTGCACAACCTGACTACTTCATTTCATTCAGTCAACATGAGAAAGAGAAAAAGAGATATTAGACACTTTTTTGGTGAAAAAACTGGTGAAAGAGTAAGCTGAGACCTGAATTGATAAAAATGAGGAACTAGAGTTGATTGTGAGGTACAGAGCTCAGGTGAACTGCTGTAACAGATCTGATTTATCATCACCTACAGACGTTAAACAAGCAGGGAAACGTTAAGCTTTGTACTTCTTTAGTGAAGCACAAGCCTGCGCTGTACTTTACGTCCTGTGTAATTCACACTCTGGTGAACCTTCCCCCCTGACTGATGTTCACCAGGTTTCTCCAAACTCCCAACAACATTGTCATTAAACCTGCAGCTCCCGTCTAAAACCAAGTTAATCAAAGAAAATGTTGTACAGTAGCTACTGTGCAGAACAATTTCCCCATCGACCTTAAACACACCATTTGCAAATGTAACACTTAATGTCCTTGATTTTACTTCAAGACCTTTCAAGACTTCTCAAGGAGCTCGGTGGCGTTACCTCTTGGCCTGGCAGGCTTTGGGTTCGGAGCGGGCCGAGCCAGACGGGTTGAAGGCCAGAGGCCACTCCATCAGAGGGTTCCTGCCGTAACGAAAGGTGTAGCGCTCACAGGTCTCCACACCTGGCAGCTACACACACACACACACACACACACACACACACACACACACACACACACACACACACACACAGGGGTCAGTATGAGTCTGGATGTGTGCGTTTACATGTGTGTATTTGTGTGTGTGTGTGTGTGTGTGTGTGTGAGACGTACAGACTCGATGATCCGGGTCACTGCAGACGTGGTCAGACCAAACAGGTCTTCTCCTTTCAGGTATACTGGGAACAGCTTCAGGGTCCCGCTGGTGGACCTCATCTGAGCTACTGGATCCAGAATCTGGTCCCACACAGCTGAGACACACAGAGGAGGACAGTTACTGCAGTACTGCACACACTGCTAATGCAGGACCTTCACAGAGTGGAACATTTCCTCCACCGCAGCTCAGAGTGTCTGGTGGACCCACTTCCTGTCTGTACAGGTGAGGCTCACCTTTGGGCGTTGGTCCGGTCAGGATGAGGTCGTCGTATCCCTTCTCCACCACCTTCACCTTGAACAGCGGGCGGCCCTCCTGCTCCTCGATGCAGCACAGGTACTTACAGCGTCTGCAGAGGGAGGAGGTTTCACTCAGTGATCAATACAACGCTCTGCAGACCAATCACAGCTCTGTGGCACAGAGACTCATCACCTGACCAGCGTTTCGTTCGCTGCATCACCTGCAGATGACAGAAGCAAAGCACCATGGGAGACGGAGTTTCTCAGTCGGTTTACCTGTTGCTGTGGCGCATGCTCCAGTAGATGCGGTTGGCGTGGTAGCCGATGGGGAAGATGGAGGTCTTGTTGTGGAAGGCGTTCATCTGCTGTGGGAGGAGCCTGCCGATGGCGCGGAACAGCAGGCTGCCCACGCGGAAGGTGTACTGCCGGTCGCCACGCTGCACCACCGCTGCGATCTGCCGCGCCTCGTCCCGCTGCACGAACACCCGCCGGAACACGGAGAAGCACCGCAGCTCCGTGTCGTACGGGTCGCAGACCGCCATCGCCGCGGGGTCGGGGGTCGGCCCCGGGGTGGAGGAGGGGGAGCAGCTGGAGGACCTGTCCCCGCTGAGAGGACCTGACCTGGGCTTGTGGAGGTGGCAGAGCATGGTCTTGTCCTGGAGGAGACAGAGCAGAGTGTTAAACCTGGTCCACAGGTGTGTTCGGGTCTTAGACCTGGGTCCTGGTGCCGTGGTACCTTGAAGAAGGTGCAGTGGGCCTGCAGTGCGCAGGTGAAGTGGTAGGTGTTGGTGCAGCGGAGGCGGTTGCAGCCGCTCGTGGCTCCGGTCTGCTGACAGTGAGCGCAGCGCAGAGTCAGACCTCGTCTCAGAGCCAGCTCCACGTTGATCAGGGCGCCGGCCTGGGTCTCATACACCTCGCTGGACCACAGAGCACAGTTCAGGTGGACCTGAGACACAGAGAGACGGGTTAGATCCGGTTCCAGGTCCAGTCTAGAGCCTAGCACTCCTGAGTAGAGCCCTGTAGACTCACCCACAGGTCCAGGTCCAGGTTCAGCAGCCTGGCTGGTCCATCAGTCTGTCCGTCTCCCTGCTGGTTACAGAAGCAGCACCTCCGCTGGTCTCTGGGTAACGGGTCAGGACGAAGACACGCCCCCAACTTCTTCAACAGCTCATCCACTTCCTCCTCTGTTGGCTTGGCAACCGCCTCGTTAGGAGTGCAAGGGCCCCTGGGTAAAAAAAAAAAAAAGAGAGCTCAAGGTGATGCTAACAGGCTAACCTGCTCAGTGTCACGTTAACGGGCTAACCTGTTGTGATGCTAACAGGCTAACCTGCTTAATGTGATGCTAACAGGCTAACCTGCGCAGCGTGATGCTAACGGGCTAACCTGTTGTGATGCTAACAGGCTAACCTGCTTAATGTGATGCTAACAGGCTACCCAGCACAGAGTGATGTTAACAGGCTAACCAGCTCACTGTGATGCTAACAGGCTAACCTGCTCAGTGTCACGTTAACAGGCTAACCTGTTGTGATGCTAACAGGCTACCCAGCTCAGAGTGATGTTAACAGGCTAACCAGCTCACTGTGATGCTAACAGGCTAACCTGCCCAGCCTGATGCTAACAAGCTAATCTGCTCAGCGTGATGCTAACACGCTAACCTGCTCAGCGTGATGCTAAAGCTCCAGCGTCTCCAGCGGGAACTCTTGATCCTCTTCCCGTGGCGAGACGACAGCGAGTCCTCTCCGCCTGGGACAGCCCGGGGGCCGGGCTTCAACTTCACCTTCACCTGTAAACCAATCAGCCATTCAGTCAATCATAAATATAAATATTTGATATTTGATCGTGTAGTCAGTAACCACACCCACCTTGAGGCTGTCCATGCGGGGCCTGGTCTCCATGGTGATGGCGGAGGCAGGGGGGAAGGACAGCGGCGGCGAGGCGGAGGCAGGAGGAGGTAAGGAGGGAGTGTGGAGGAGGGACTGGACCGCGATGGAAGACATGTTGTTGGTGTACTGGTGCTGCACTGTGCTGGGAGGGGGCAGGACGCCGTCCGCAGACTGAGGAGAGAAGGACAGGCGTTATGATGTCATCAACTGCACGCCATGATGTCATCTAACAACTCAACCTTTAGGGTCCACAAAAGGACTGAGGCGTCTATAAGGGGCCCCAAAAGACGTGTGGTGGCATACTGGTCTACAGTCTGTGACAGACTGGTCTGTTTACCAGGCAGAAAGACAGTCTCCAGTTGCATTATGGGAAATGTAGGATTCCCCCCTTTTCAGACAGCTGATCACCCTGATGGTCCTGCTTCCTTAATCTGATCCGACCTCTCACCTTGTTTCCTGCTGCTCTGTTCTGTAGGTCAGATGTGTGGAGTGCAGAACAGTTTGGACTGCAGAACACCAGGCTGGATCCTGGTCTGGACTGACCCTCCTGTAACACACACACACACAGTCACTTCCTGTCCGCCATCTTTGTTGTTTCGCACTCAGCGTTAAACAGTTGATGCGCCCAACCTGTTTGAGCTCCTTTACGATGCGGACTCCATTTCCCAGCAGCACCTTGCAGTAGCTGCAACACTGTGGCCTGGCGGCAGCGGCTTGGCCGCCATGTTGGATGTAGTCCATTCTGACACCAGTGTTCCCAGCAGCAGGTCTCTGCAGTCTGCTGCCTGATGGACCCTGCACACATCAAACACAGTCACAGTCTCCTCCAGCTGTCTGAGGCCGGAGGACCTTTATTGTGAAGGACAGGAAGTACTGTACGGAAGCCGCCAGCGAGCGGCAGCTCAGAACTTAAATCTGAAGCTCAGGTCCTGCTCATCCTGCGCGGATCATTTGAGCAGCGACCGCTTGTTGATGCCGCCTGAACTGTCCAATCACAGCTGGGGGCGGGACCCTCGGCCGACAGACTGCCGTCTACATTTAAACTCTATATGAAGTACACGCAGTACTTTTATGCAGTACTTCTTCTCCTACCTGCGTCAGCGGCACTCGGACTCCAGCCAGCAGGGCCAGAGAGCTGCGCTCGGGGCCCACGGGTCGGCTCAGCTGGTAGTCAGCGGGGACGGGGACCCGAAGCAGCTCCGCCACCGCCGCCATCACACCCGCAACGTTCTGTAAACACACCGTCACAGTGATGTCATCAGGATGCCTCAACATACAGGGGTGGGGCGGGGCGGGTAGAGAGGTGGGAGTTTACCTGAGCTGCCACTGGGTTCAGGGTTATCGCTATGGTAACCAGGTCTGTGTTAGAGCAGGAGGGAGGAGCCTGATGGTTGGGCTCCGACTTCACTTCCTGTTTCACTGCAGAGCCTGCAGACACACAGGAGAGCAGCAGGTAAGAAATTCATCATCTGCAAAGAGTTCGGACTGACTTTCCAAAACTTTCAAGGATATTTTAAAGGACTCTGTTAGAACGGATCAAGGTGGAGCGTTGACCGACCTTTTCCCCAGGCGCAGGGCATGATGGGTATTGGAGGCGACGGGCAGGGCGAGGGCGGCTCCAGTTTGATGAAGGAGAGGTCGGGGTACCTGCTGACCTCCATGTCCGCCACGCTCTCCGGAGACGACGACGGGACGAAGCCATCCGGGCTTTCGCGCCCCGACGAGTCCTGGACCCTGAGCGGGAAAACACACGAAGAAGAAGGACGTCAGTGCAACAGAAGAAGAAGAAGGAGGGGGAGGATATCATCCCTCTAAGCTTTGACTAACCCGGACGCCTCAGTGGGCGGAGCTTACCTGAGCTCTTCCTGGTTGTTGTGTGGTGGCGTCGGCAGGGAGGCAGGGACGTCTACAGTCTTGGAGGCGTGGTTTAGAGCCATAAGCCCCTCCCCCTTCTGCTTCACACCTTTCACTGAAAGACAAACCAGAACAGCGCAGGCGGTTAGGACGCCTCATCGGTCACACGCCTGTAAGACAAAGCAGTGGGTGTCAGCGACCTCACCGTCCTGCTCGGTGATGTCCTTCCTGTTCAGCTCCTCCGTCGTGGCGAAGCCGTTCACCAGCTTCTGCCTGGCGACAGGCGGGGGGGTGGGGGGCAGCGAGGCCGGCGGTGTGGGGGGGTTACTGAGGTTATTCTGCAGGGACAGGAAGAGGTCAGGACCAGCTGGGAGAGGTACACGAGCACTACTACTGCAGTAGTAGTACTGCAGCAGTACCTTGTATATGAGCTGGGAGTAGTATTGCAGTAGTACTGCAGTAGTATTGCAGTAGTATTGCAGTAGTACCGCATGGTACCTTGTATATGAGCTGGGAGTAGTATTGCAGTAGTATTGCAGTAGTACTGCAGTAGTACCGCAGCTGTACCTTGTATATGAGCTGGGAGTAGTATTGCAGTAGTATTGCAGTAGTACTGCAGTAGTATTGCAGCTGTACCTTGTATATGAGCTGGGAGTAGTATTGCAGTAGTATTGCAGTAGTACTGCAGTAGTATTGCAGTAGTATTGCAGTAGTACTGCATGGTACCTTGTATATGAGCTGGGAGTAGTACTGCAGTAGTACTGCATGGTACCTTGTATATGAGCTGGGAGTAGTATTGCAGTAGTATTGCAGTAGTATTGCAGTAGTACTGCAGTAGTACTGCATGGTACCTTGTATATGAGCTGAGAGTAGTATTGCAGTAGTATTGCAGTAGTATTGCAGTAGTACTGCAGTAGTACTGCATGGTACCTTGTATATGAGCTGGGAGTAGTATTGCAGTAGTATTGCAGTAGTACTGCAGTAGTATTGCAGTAGTATTGCAGTAGTACTGCATGGTACCTTGTATATGAGCTGGGAGTAGTATTGCAGTAGTATTGCAGTAGTATTGCAGTAGTACTGCAGTAGTACTGCATGGTACCTTGTATATGAGCTGGGAGTAGTATTGCAGTAGTATTGCAGTAGTATTGCAGTAGTACCGCAGCTGTACCTTGTATATGAGCTGGGAGTAGTATTGCAGTAGTATTGCAGTAGTATTGCAGTAGTACTGCATGGTACCTTGTATATGAGCTGGGAGTAGTATTGCAGTAGTATTGCAGTAGTACTGCAGTAGTACCGCAGCTGTACCTTGTATATGAGCTGGGAGTAGTATTGCAGTAGTATTGCAGTAGTACTGCAGTAGTACTGCATGGTACCTTGTATATGAGCTGGGAGTGGTATTGCAGTAGTATTGCAGTAGTATTGCAGTAGTACTGCAGTAGTACCGCAGCTGTACCTTGTATATGAGCTGGGAGTAGTATTGCAGTAGTATTGCAGTAGTATTGCAGTAGTACTGCAGTAGTACTGCATGGTACCTTGTATATGAGCTGGGAGTAGTAGTCGGTGACTCCGTCCAGGCAGGCGTTCCCGAAGGAGCCCGTCAGCGAGGAGTCTCTGCCCAGAGACGAGCTGCCGTACGGGGCGAACAGGCTCAGGTCCACCCGCAGCACCGGCTCCATGAGGGGAAGCGCCGCCAGCTGAGGGATCAGACAGCCAGCTGTCAGAACTACCAGGGTACACGAGCAGCTCGGAGGACGGTCAGGGTTTGAAACCGAACTGGCCTACCTGAGAGAGGTGTGTCATCAGCGGGTCGGAGGAGGCGGCGGCGGAGTGGAGCGTCTTCTCCTCCTCCTCCTTCTTCCTCCTCTTGGTTTTGGGAGGAGCTCTGTCTTTGTCCGGCCGAGCGACCCTCTTACAGCGCTGAGGCTTCTTCCTGCCGGAGGAGTCCAGGAGGTCTGGACCCGGACTGTCCATCATCACCTGGGGGGAGGAGCACAGTTCACCACGGTAACACTTCTGTCACGCTGTTACCTTCCCAACTTACACCACGCCAGACATTAGAACCGGGCAAAAAATAAAGACAGTCGACCCCCTCCTCACCATGTTGCCATGGGAACCAGGCCTGTCCTCCTCCTCGGACCGGACGCTGTCGTGGGACAGCTGTCGTCGGGCGGCAGGCGGCGCCTGGCCGGTGGGTGACGGCGTGGTGGCCGGCGAGGTCTTGTCCTTCAGCAGGTGTCTGAGCAGCTCCTTCCCCCCGTCTCCATCTTTGCCTCCCCCGTGGAGAGGGGAAGGCGAGAAGAATCCCTCGCCCTCCTCCATCTTCACCACGCCTCCGCTGCACGCTCCTCCCTCCTCACGCTCCTCCTGCAGCGGGGCAGAGGACAGGTTATACGCCCCCGCACGCTACAACAGGTAAAACATTAGTGACACGGGTCAGTGACGGGCAAGGAACCGTCCTCACCTTGACCTCCAGGCGAAGCTGCAGACAGGGGGCCTCTCAGAGACTCGGGCCCAGAGGCGGAGCCTCTCTGCTGGGCTGCCGAGATCACGGACAGCTGCCTCTCCAGCTCGAGGGACGGAGCCAGGCCGCAGAGGGAGGAGCCTAGAGAAAGGACAGATCTGATTGGTCCACGCCTCGAAGTGGGCGTAGAGCAGGAAGTGTCCGAGACGGCCGGAGTGGGCGGAGCTGTGATGTCATCAGAGTGCGAGGACAGCGGCGTCCTGGCTCCTCCTCCGCCTGCGGCGTCCTCTCCGTCCCTCTTCCTGCTCCTCTTCTTCTTTGGTTTGTCGTCGGGGATGATGTCAGAGTACAGCTGGATGAGGGAGGCGGGGCCTCCTGAGGAGGAGCAGGGGAAGGAGGGCGAGGAGGAGGAGGAGTCCTGTCCAAATCGATGAGCCGCACCTCCAGGATGGGAGGGGGTCAGTCCTCCTCCTCCAACCCCAGGGGGCCGAACCTGTCCCTGGGCTGAGGGCCCCGCAGGGCCTGAAAGCCTCGGTCTGGTCTGGAGGTTGGAAGGAGCTAAATCCATCTGGGGCCCGGGGTGCCCGGGACCTGGATGAGCTCCAGGGTGCAGGGGTCCTCCTGTGAAATCTTGGTGGAGGCCTACTTGCTGGTGGAACGGTGGCCCCTGCTGGCCCTGGTGCTGCAGGGGGCCCTCTGGAGGCTGGAGGTGACTGCAAGAAGTCCTGGGGCAGCTCAGAGCTGAAGAAGGGCATCTGGGAGAGACTGTCCCCTTCAGGTGCTGACCCAGCAGGACCTCCAGGTCCTGGTGTGAGACCAACCCGAAGCTCCAGATGGGGGCATGGCTGCTGCTCCGGCCCCGGGGCCCACGGATGCTCCCAGGAGGCCCTGCTGCTCTAGCTCCAGTCTCTGCTGCAGGGCCCGATGACGCTCCACCTGAGAGGAGAGGAGAATAACTGATTCTACTTCCTGTTAATCTAAAGAGTCCGTTTGTGGTTCCACTCCCTGGTTCTACTCAGTTCTCTACAGAATAAAAGTTTGTGGATCTACTTCCTGTTCTTTACAGAATAAAAGAAATAACGATCGGGGTAGTGTCCGAAAGTGTTTTAATAATGCAAGTGAGCTCACTATATAGTGCTCTACATACAACCCCCTACAGAGGGTAGGGAGTAGTGACTGAGAGGGGATTTCAGACACAGCCACTGTTCTTTACAGAATAAAAGTCAGTTTGTGGATCTACTTCCTGTTCTTTACAGAATAAAAGTCAGTTTGTGGATCTACTTCCTGTTCTTTACAGAATAAAAGTCAGTTTGCGGTTCTACACACTGTTCTTTACAGAATAAAAAGTCAGTTTTGTGGATCTACTTCCTGTTCTTTACAGAATAAAAGTCAGTTTGCGGATCTACTTCCTGTTCTTTACAGAATAAAAGTCAGTTTGTGGATCTACTTCCTGTTCTTTACAGAATAAAAGTCAGTTTGTGGATCTACTTCCTGTTCTTTACAGAATAAAAGTCAGTTTGTGGATCTACTTCCTGTTCTTTACAGAATAAAAAGTCAGTTTGTGGATCTACTTCCTGTTCTTTACAGAATAAAAGTCAGTTTGCGGTTCTACACACTGTTCTTTACAGAATAAAAGTCAGTTTGTGGATCTACTTCCTGTTCTTTACAGAATAAAAGTCAGTTTGCGGTTCTACACACTGTTCTTTACAGAATAAAAGTCAGTTTGTGGATCCACTTCCTGTTCTTTACAGAATAAAAGTCAGTTTGCGGATCTACTTCCTGTTCTTTACAGAATAAAAGTCAGTTTGCGGATCTACTTCCTGTTCTTTACAGAATAAAAGTCAGTTTGTGGATCTAGTCACTGTTCTTTACAGAATAAAAGTCAGTTTGTGGATCTAGTCACTGTTCTTTACAGAATAAAAGTCAGTTTGTGGATCTACTTCCTGTTCTTTACAGAATAAAAGTCAGTTTGTGGATCTACTTCCTGTTCCCTAACAGATTAACAGTCTGGTTCTACTTCAGTCTGGGGTCAGCAGCAGAGTCAGTCAGAACTCTACTGGGTTCTAGATTACTGTTGGTCTGGTTTACCTCCTGCATGAGCTGAACTCTCTGCCTCTCCTGCTGCTCTCTCAGCCTCTCCTTCCTCTCTCTCTCCTGGAAACCCTCGCTGAACGGGTTGTTGTCGTCAAACTTCACCTGCAGGTGGTGGAGACAGGCGGAGGCAGATTATTGGATAAGTTAAAAGTGTCTGGACCTTAGATTCATTAGTGGCGTGATGAGGGCGCTGTGGAGTTTTCGTGCTGTAACAAATCTGTGGATTGTGTTTCATAAAAACAAAACGGGCAGCTGCTGGTAGCAGAACCGTCCTGATGCCTAAACTCTTTACCCAGACGAGCGTAACATCCTCACTGACCACAGAAGAAGGCGTGTCAGTGACAGTAACTCCTCCAGCGTAAACGATTCCAGCTTTGTTACCTGCCGAGAGGCGGCCGCTCCGTCCGCTGCTGCTCCGTTGGGCCCTCCAGCGGGGCCCCTGGGGCCTGGAGTGAAGCCAGCTGTGGGAGCAGGGATGCCGGGCGCCATGGTGGGGGGTGTCTGGGTGTGTGCGGGAGCCTGGGGGCGTTAGGCAGGGTGGGAGGAATCTGAGGGGGCAGATGAAGCGGCATCCTCTGCCCCATCACCACTGGAGCCCCGGCCCCTGGGTTCCAACCAGGGGGGACGTTTGGAACATGGGCAGGGGTGGGGCCGCCCGGGTGGGGCTGCATGGACACCATGGGCTGGGAGAGGAGGGTCTGGGGGATGGGCGGCGCTCCTGCAGGCATCATGGGGGGGGCCCCCGGTTGCTGCTGCAGAGACGTGTGCTGCTGCTGTTTGGTCCTGTAGTCCTCGATCAGCTCGGCGTGATCCTTCTGCTGCTTGCGGATCTGAACACAAACACAGACAGACGGGTCACGACGGTACCAAACCGCAGGAGGCCAACCGGTTTCTGCTGTCGACTTTGTTCTAATTAATGAGCACAGCGGTTCTAAACGAGGCCCCGGGTTGTGTACCTGCTCCAGCTGTTTCTGTACCGCCCCCTGCTGCTCGGTAATGTGGCGGAGCTGGGCGGCGTCGTCCTCGGCGAAGGGGCGGCCGGCCTTCTTGGCCGTTCTCTGTTTGGCCGACAGAGATTTCTTGGTCTTGCGGTGACCGGCGATCTGGTCCTCCAGGAGCCGCTGCTGCATCTGCAGGAGCCGCTGCGTCTCGCCCAACCACTCCTCGTACTGCCGCCGCTGAGACTCGTCTGCGGGAGACACGGCAGCGTTCAGACCCGCGGAGGATTTTACAAACACACTAACGTTCAGATGTTGTTCTGATACTCACTGACGAAGCCCGGACCGAAGCTGGGGGGGCTGGGTCGCACCAGCTGGGGGTTCAACTTCCCGTCCTGTCAGGAAGAGAAGACACTCCTCAGCAGCAGGTACAGACACACTGGGCAACGTTAGAGTGTTGTTGTGGGTCTACTCACCTGTCCCACCAGGTGTGGAGGCTGAGGAGTCCCCTCTGGACTCGGGGCCACCAGAGGCGCCGGGGCCCCAGGAGCCTGCTGGAACCTGACACACAAAGACACAGACAGAGTTGAGGGAGTCGTGTAATAAAGCTTATCTGGTCTGCTGTCCAACTGTTCTCGGGTCACAGCGTCCTACCTGTTGATGACCATGGGGTTCAGTCCCAGGGTGCCCTGGGTCATGACCTTGTTGATGCCCTTCAGGGCCACCATCTTGGCCTTCATGATGGGGTCCGAGTCAAACTCTGCAGGACACACGAGGTTCACAAAGTCAGATTCAAAACAGCAGGCGTGAAAGGCTACAGGTCTGTGGGGTTCAGGTCTTACCCATGTTGGGTATCAGAGAGTCTGGGCTGGACTGATGTCTGATCAGGGCCTGCATCTGTTTCTGCTGCTGCTGCTCCTGGCGCTCCTGGTCCAGGAGCTCCTGCAGGAGGAGCGGCTGCTCCTCCAGGAGCAGAGGCCTGAGCTTGCTCTGGTCATGGTCCTGGTTCTGGTTCTGGGGGTTGAGGAGGAGGCGAGGCTGGGAGTGATGGAGGGACAACTGGTGAGGCGAGGCAGGGGGGCCCTGAGGAGTCAAACTGGGGTGGGGAGCTAGTGGGAGACCCTGAGGGTGGGGGGAGAGGAGCGCCGAGGGGGAGGGTCCCAACGGTCTCAGCTGCTGCTGGAAGACGGACTGTGGACCTGGAGACAGGAGAGGAGACAGGGAGACAGGAGAGGAGACAAGGAGGCAAGAGAGGAGAGGAGACAGGGAGCCAGGGGAGGAGACAAGAGAGGCAAGAGAGGGAGGAGACAGGGAGACAGGGGAGGAGACAAGGAGGCAAGAGAGGAGACGAGGGGAGGAGACAGGGAGACAGGGGAGGAGACAAGGGAGGGAGACAAGAGAGGCAAGAGAGGAGGAGATAGGAGGAGAGGTGACAAGGAGACAGGGGAGGAGACAAGGAGGCAGGAGAGGAGACGAGAGAAGGAGGAGACAGGGAGACAGGGGAGGAGACAAGGAGGCAAGAGAGGAGACAGGGAGACAGGAGGAGACAGGGAGAAGGAGGAGACAGAGAGACAGGGAGGAGACAGGGAGACAGGGGAGGAGACAGGGAGACAGGAGGAGACAAGGAGGCAAGAGAGGGAAGGAGACAGGGAGACAGGGGAGGGAGACAAGGAGGCAAGAGAGGGAGAGACAGAGGAGACAGGGGAGACAGGAGAGGAGACAGGGAAAGGAGACAAGGAGGCAAGAGAGGAGACGATAGAGGGAGAGGTGACAAGGAGACAGGGGAGGAGACAAGGAGGCAGGAGAGGAGACAGAGAGAAGGGAGGAGACCAGGGAGACAGGGGAGGAGACAAGGGAGGCAAGAGAGGAGACAGAGAGACAGGGGAGGGAGACAAGGAGGCAAGAGAGGGAAGGAGACAGGGAGACAGGGGAGGAGACAAGGAGGCAAGAGAGGAGACAAGGAGACAGGGAAACAGGGTAGGAGTCAGAGGAGATTCCCTGGTGAACCTTCACAGTAAAGCATCGGGCAGAAATCACTGATCAAAAAATGTCTTCATGGAGTTCTTTTACCTCCAGCCATCGGGGGCTGGACTCTGGAACCCATGCCCAACGACGGAGCCTGTTCCTGGGTGTGAGGAGCTGCCAAGGCCCCTGAGCCTTCCAGCCTCTCCTGGAGGGACGGAGTAACCAGATAATTAATAACTTGTTTATTCTATAATTTATTAGTCTCAGCTAATTAATGATAAATCAGGGAGGGTCCCACCTTGGAGAGGAGACCAGAGGAGCCGGGCTGGCTGGAGCCTGCTGCCTCGGGCCCTCCTGGAGCTCCTGGAGGTCCGGGGAGTCTGCTGCTGCTGGCGATGACCCCAGATTGAGGAGCAGGGTACTGGGTTGCTTCCATCTTGACGCCCTCCTGCGCTTCCTGTTTGACCTGGCCAATCAGGTGGCCGTCTGTCTTTCTGGACACGCCGGATCCGTCCCTCCTCTCCGCTCCCTCCTTCTCTTCCACCGACTCCCCCAGGTCCAGCTCCTCGTTGAACATGTCCTTCTTGTCCTCCAGATTGAGCTCGGGGTCAGCGTAGGCGATCAGGTCGAACTTCCCCGACAGCAGGAAGTCGTCGAGGTGGTCCAGGTCCTCTTTACCTGAAACGGCACGTAGGTATGTTGTTAGACCGAGCAGCTTTATGAGTGTTGGTGCAGAACAAGCAGAACATCATGATGAAGCTTTCATGGATCTCGACATCCTGATCATTTATTATGTGCAGATCTGAGAGGTCCGTACCGTCCTCAGGGTCCAGGTTCAGGTTGAGGTCGACCAGATCTTTCACCTCCACGTCCTCCAGATCCTTCACGGCCGAGTCCTCCCCCTCCATCTGCTCCTCCATCCCATCAGTCCCAGGCAGCGTGGACTCGCCGCTCTGCGTCAGCGCCGCCGTGTGCTGCTGGTTCAGCTGGTCCATCACCATCTGCTGGCCCAGCTGGGTCTCCCCCATCCTGGCCCCCAGACCGGGCCTGACAGGACACGACTGGGGGTCTCGGGGGTGCAGCAGAGAGGTCTCGTGGTCCGAGGCGCCGGGCAGAGGGAAGGGCAGCCTCAGGCGGTTTTCGGGGGCGCGGTGTCGAAGCTCGATGTAGGGCTGTCCCATGATGCTGTGCTGCTGGAAGGGGATGGAGCGGGGGAGGAAGGGCTGGGGGACACCTGGGGGGGCAATAATTTACTTATGTTAATTAAATGATAGAGGATACTCTTCATACTCTTCAGCAGCTGGGTAGCGGTCCTCACCTGGCGGCATGTGTGGAGCCGGGAGGGGTCGGATGCCGGTGAACTCTCCAGGCATCTGCCTCCTCATTTGGACAGGGACTCCCTCCATCCCACTGAGCCCAGGTCCAGGCACTGATCCCTGGGGAGGACGAAGGAAGGAGTCCTGGAAACCCACTGGAACTCCAGGAGAACCACTGAACCTGGAGGAGAGGAGGAGCTGGTTTGAATAACAAGAACACATCATCACACAGGCCAGGACCCCGTTTTGTTGCTGCTCTCACCTCATGAGGGGCCCTCGGACTACCAGCTCTCTGGGGAGGCTCTGCCTGGGGAAGGGAGCCTCGTTGGGGTTGAACCCCCTCTGCTGCTCCCCTGGAAAACCTCCAGGGAACCTCGGGGCTGGAGCCCCACCAGGCCTCACAGTGCCAGGGTAAGGGGGCGGCGGACGTCCAAACAGGTCTGCTGGGGGAGCAGTGGAAGAGTCCTCCTGGGACCAGTGGTGTGGTGTGGCAGAACCAGGGCTGGGTCCCGGCGAAGCAGCAGGAGCTGCGGCGAGTCCAGAAGCTGCCTCCTGCAGACCTTTCTCCTGCCGTAACGAGCTCTTCAGCTGCTGCTGCCTCAGGATGAGCTGCCGGAGCCGCTGCCGCTGCACAGAACACAGGAGAACACAGGAGAACTGAGTACAGAGAACAAACCAGCTCTAAACCAGAACCTAGGAGAGACGCCAGACCAGAATCGGAGGTCTGAAACAGCTGTCCCACCTGTCTGAGCTTATCCTCTGTGTCACCGAGCTGAGGCAGCATGCTCATTGGTCCATCTGAAGAAGCCAGCGCTGCCATCGCATTGGTCGTTGTCGTGTCCGACTGTGAGAGGCCTGGTGTCATCTGACCTTGCTCGAAGGGGTCGTGACCAGGAGTCTGACCCGCCAAGCCTGAGAAGCTGCTTTCCTCTGACATCCCGGAGTGCTTTGGAGTCTGGTTGCTGGGGGTTCTGGGAAATGAATCCTGCATTTGCTGTTGTTGTTGTCGTCGTCCTGGAGACTGTTGCAACTGAAGAGAGAAATAATTAATGTCAAGAAGGGAAACTGATGAAACAACCATTTACTCTTCTGTATGACCAAGAGACACCGACAGCAGCTCTGCTGATCAGAAATATGGGCGTAAATGCTGTTAACAAATAAAACCTGTACATGCTGCAGTACAGAGCGTGTAAACTGTAAACTGCAGTACAGACTGTGTAAACTGTAAACTGCAGTACAGACTGTGTAAACTGTAAACTGCAGTACAGACTGTGTAAACTGTAAACTGCAGTACAGACTGTGTAAACTGTAAACTGCAGTACAGACTGTGTAAACTGTAAACTGCAGAACAGACTGTGTAAACTGTAAACTGCAGAACAGACTGTGTAAACTGCAGCACAGACTGTGTAAACTGTAAACTGTAAACTGCAGAACAGACTGTGTAAACTGTAAACTGCAGAACAGACTGTGTAAACTGTAAACTGCAGAACAGACTGTGTAAACTGCAGTACAGACTGTGTAAACTGCAGTACAGACTGTGTAAACTGTAAACTGCAGTACAGACTGTGTAAACTGCAGCACAGACTGTGTAAACTGTAAACTGCAGTACAGACTGTGTAAACTGCAGCACAGACTGTGTAAACTGTAAACTGCAGTACAGACTGTGTAAACTGTAAACTGTAAACTGCAGTACAGACTGCGTAAACTGTAATCTGCAGTACAGACTGTGTAAACTGTAAACTGCAGTACAGACTGTGTAAACTGTAAACTGCAGTACAGACTGCGTAAACTGTAATCTGCAGTACAAACTGCGTAAACTGTAAACTGCAGTACAGACTGTGTAAACTGCAGTACAGACTGTGTAAACTGCAGTACAGACTGTGTAAACTGTAAACTGCAGTACAGACTGTGTAAACTGTAAACTGCAGTACAGACTGTGTAAACTGTAAACTGCAGTACAGACTGTGTAAACTGTAAACTGTAAACTGCAGTACAGACTGTGTAAACTGCAGTACAGACTGTGTAAACTGCAGTACAGACTGTGTAAACTGCAGTACAGACTGTGTAAACTGCAGTACAGACTGTGTAAACTGCAGTACAGACTGTGTAAACTGCAGTACAGACTGTGTAAACTGCAGTACAGACTGTGTAAACTGTAAACTGCAGTACAGACTGTGTAAACTGTAAACTGCAGTACAGACTGTGTAAACTGTAAACTGCAGTACAGACTGTGTAAACTGCAGTACAGACTGTGTAAACTGTAAACTGCAGTACAGACTGTGTAAACTGCAGTACAGACTGTGTAAACTGTAAACTGCAGTACAGACTGTGTAAACTGTAAACTGCAGTACAGACTGTATAAACTGTAAACTGCAGAACAGACTGTGTAAACTGCAGTACAGACTGACTGTGTAAACTGCAGTACAGACTGTGTAAACTGTAAACTGCAGTACAGACTGTGTAAACTGCAGTACAGACTGTGTAAACTGTAAACTGCAGTACAGACTGTGTAAACTGCAGTACAGACTGTGTAAACTGCAGTACAGACTGTGTAAACTGCAGTACAGACTGTGTAAACTGTAAACTGCAGTACAGACTGTGTAAACTGTAAACTGCAGAACAGACTGTGTAAACTGTAAACTGCAGTACAGACTGTGTAAACTGCAGTACAGACTGTGTAAACTGCAGTACAGACTGTGTAAACTGTAAACTGCAGTACAGACTGTGTAAACTGCAGTACAGACTGTGTAAACTGCAGTACAGACTGTGTAAACTGCAGTACAGACTGTGTAAACTGTAAACTGCAGTACAGACTGTGTAAACTGTAAACTGCAGTACAGACTGTGTAAACTGTAAACTGCAGTACAGACTGTGTAAACTGCAGCACAGACTGTGTAAACTGCAGCACAGACTGTGTAAACTGTAAACTGCAGTACAGACTGTGTAAACTGCAGTACAGACTGTGTAAACTGTAAACTGCAGTACAGACTGTGTAAACTGTAAACTGCAGCACAGACTGTGTAAACTACGGACATAAAAATGCTTTTATCTGTTACCTGGTTGTGTGTCGGGGTGAAGGTTGCCGTCTCTCCAGACAGTCCTGGAGCCAAAGGGGATGAACCCGATCCTGCTGGCTGAGGATTGAAGCTCTCTACTGGCCGTGGTGTGGGGGGCTGCTGAGAGTAGGGGTCGGCGCCCTGCTGATTCCCTGGTGATCGAGGCAAGCGCTCTGTGACAGAGGGGCGGGGTGTCCCTGGGTTGGAGGCATAGGGGTCGAGGGTTGGGTGGGAGGGGGACGGCCGATGGCTGGCAGACTGCTGGTTATACTGGTCCAGTCGAAGCGCAGGGGGTGTGTTGAGGTATGTGGGGTCAGCCTGCGTGTGTGGTGTACCAGGGGTATGAGGGTTACTGTAGGGGTCAGGTGAGGGCCGGGAGGTCATAGGTGACTGTTGTGTAAAGGGGTCAGTCATCTGCTGGCTGTAGTCAGGCCTTGGGGTGCCGGGTGTCTGGGAGTAGGGGCTGCGATGGGGGGAGCCCAGCCCTGACAGTGGACTAGAGGGGAAGGGAATGTCCTGGGACTGAGGTAGGGCATAGCCCAGGTCTGTGGGTCGAGCTGGGTCCCTCCTTGCTCCTCCTAACGTGCTGCTAAATACCTCCTGCTGAGGCTGGTGGTTCGGGGGCATGGGAGCTTTAAAAACCCCTCCCTGAACCAGTTCACCAGGCCGACCATAGAGTTCAGACGCTGCCACACGATTGTTACTGCTGTTATGAGGAGTCCGCTGGAAGGTCTCAGCTGCTCTGAGGCCAACATGTCTAGTCAAATGGTCCGGGGCCGAGACAGAGGGGGGGCTCATCATAGCTGCTCGGCTCTGCTGCAGACCTGGGGAGAGAAAATAAGGAGGTGATGGGAGGTCACTAGGAGGAGAAAACAAGAAGGAGGTCACTAAGAAGAGAAAACAAGGAATAGATGGGTCCTGGGAGTTACCTGGTTGAGGTCCAATGGTTCTGGAAACGTCAGGGGTTTTAGAGTCTGGGGACGGTGCAGGGGAACCAAAGGCATCATGGGCTGGGGAGGCGTTGAGGGAGTTGCGCCGCTGCTGCTGGGGGGCAGGAGGGCCGCCAGCTTGGGAAAAGGTGGGACGAGGAGTTCCTGCTACCGTACTGTAGGGATCCCAGGGCGAGGAGGGGCGCGAGGAGGGCGGGGAGAACATCTGGGGGGAGGATGGAGGCTGATGGAGGGGGGAGGAGGAGTGAGGGGAGTGAGGGAGAGAGGAGAATCCGGAGGGGGGAGGGGCTTGCGGTCTGAGGAAGACGTCGTCAACAAATCCTGAACTCTGGCCCCCCTGCAGGAGGTGCTGCTGCCTGGACTGACCTTCCCTGGATGCCGGCGGATGGAGGGGGGAGCCGCTGCCCCCGGTGGGAGTCACGGGGCCCCGGCTGCCGGACTCGGGGGACAGCTGGCCGGCGAGGCGCTGGCCGGCTAACAGCTGCTGCTGCCTCTGCTGCAGGAGCTGCTCGTTCTTGACTTGCTCCAGCTTCTGCGTGGCCTCGATCCTCGCCAGCTGCTTACTCTTCTGACGCATTTGCTGAGAGAGAAACCAAAACCAGGAGAACAGAGAAACGCAGGAAGACAAGAGTGACAGACGTCAGAGAGATGACTGGGCACTACAGGTAGAGTTAAAACATGATGACATGGCAGCTAGTAATGCTCGCTTTCCCTCGCTCTCTCTCTCTCTCTCAGTAAATGTGGGATCAGTGATGAATGGTGGAGTTTACAGCGTGCAGGGGGTGGGGTGGGGGCAGCAGAAACCACATGACTAAAACACCTCCATCATCATCAGCATCAAACGTACAGGAGGATTAAACATGTTTGTCATCAGACTAATGTGTTGCATCATAACTGTGTCGGGCTGCAGAGCTGGTTTAGTGCTCCTGTGGTTCTGGTGCTGCTGGGATGGTTCTGGGGGGGGGGGTTACAGTCACGTCTAGTTTGAGCTGATCATTAGTCCTCCCTGCTGACTGGTCTTTCCTGTCTGTCTCTCACCTGGTTAATCACACCTGCAGTGATACCTGCTCACAGTGAATGAGACGCTGCTGCCGTCCGTCAGCACACGGAGCAACGCACCAGATACCGGTCCTGCTCTCAGACCGGGACACATCCTGGACTTCCTGCAACATGGTCTCAGAGCTCAGGTGCTGTCTGTTGGATCACCTGCTTGTATTGACTCCATAATCTTTCCTCTAGCGCCACCCTCAGGGCAAACTCCACCCACTACTCATTTTAAATGAGACGCAGCTACACCTGCTGTTAAAAGGTGTTACCTCACACACACTGATCACATCTCACTCATGCCGTCACAAGGAGACAGCTGTGTGGATTCTGATGATGGCCGACTGAAAGTGTGCTCCAATGTTTTAGTGAGCGATAAGTCTTTGCTTTCAGAAATGAACTTCCTCTGTACACTAGATGTTGTCTTATTCTTTTCAGGCTACCTGTAATATAGGTTTTAGACGTTTCACTGTGTCACAGCACTAACGTCCGGCTCTGTCCCCTTTTATCTGCGTGATGATGCAGGTGTATCCGGCTGACCCTGAGACCAGAACACTCAGAGCTGTCCTCAGGTCAGTGTGAGGTGGATGCTGAAGGACGGCAGCAGAGTGACATTCAGAACGAGGCAGCATCCCTTCAGAATAAAATCAGTCAGTTCTGAGGCAGACTGAGGCCTCGGACACCGACTCTGGGTCAACTCCACTCCAGCGCTCTCAAACTGAAGCCATTGTTTTGTCAGAGTTACTGCAGTCAGATCACCCGCCCCAGTGTTTCCACAACCCACGTTCAAATGTAAACATTGGCCCAGAGAAGATGACCGGGACCGATCCCGGGTCCACGTGTCTGAAATCCTCTTTGGTCCGGGAGCACCGGCTCGGTCTCACCACAACGCTTCAAGTTCCCAGTGTTCCTGTCCTGGAGGTCAGTCTACTGATCGTGGCTAACTAACTGCTAAGTATCTGCTAACCAGCTGCTGACTAGCTGCTAAGTATTTGCTAACCAGCTGCTAAGTATCTGCTAACCAGATGCTAACCAGCTGCTAAGTATCTGCTAACCAGCTGCTGACTAGCTGCTAAGTATTTGCTAACCAGCTGCTAAGTATCTGCTAACCAGCTGCAAAGTATTTGCTAACCGGCTGCTAAGTATTTGCTAACCAGTTGCTAAGTATCTGCTAACCAGCTGCTAAGCATCTGCTAACCAGCTGCAAAGTATTTGCTAACCAGTTGCTAGTATCTGCTAACCAGCTGCTAAGTATCTGCTAACCAGCTGCTAAGCATCTGCTAACCAGCTGCAAAGTATTTGCTAACCTGATGCTAACTGGCTGCTACGTGATTTGCTAACCAGTTGCTAAGTATCTGCTAACCAGCTACTAAGTATCTGCAAACCAGCTGCTAAGTATCTGCTAACCAGCTGCTAAGTATCTGCTAATCAGCTGCTAAGAATCTGCTAACTAGCTGCTTAGTATTTGCTAACCATCTGCAAAGTATCTGCTAACCTGATGCTAACCAGCTGCTAAGTATTTGCTAACCAGCTGCTAAGTATCTGCTACCCAGATGCTAACAGCTGCTAAGTATCTGCTAACTAGCTGCTATGTATTTGCTAATCAGATGCTAAGTATCTGCTAACCAGCTGCAAAGTATCTGCTGACCTGATGCTAACCAGCTGCTAAGTATCTGCTACCCAGATGCTAACCAGCTGCTAAGTATCTGCTACCCAGATGCTAACAGCTGCTAAGTATCTGCTAACCAGCTGCAAAGTATTTGCTAACCGGCTGCTAAGTATTTGCTAACCAGTTGCTAAGTATCTGCTAACCAGCTGCTAAGCATCTGCTAACCAGCTGCAAAGTATTTGCTAACCAGTTGCTAAGTATCTGCTAACCAGCTGCTAAGTATCTGCTAACCAGCTGCTAAGCATCTGCTAACCAGCTGCAAAGTATTTGCTAACCTGATGCTAACTGGCTGCTACGTATTTGCTAACCAGTTGCTAAGTATCTGCTAACCAGCTACTAAGTATCTGCAAACCAGCTGCTAAGTATCTGCTAATCAGCTGCTAAGAATCTGCTAACTAGCTGCTTAGTATTTGCTAACCATCTGCAAAGTATCTGCTAACCTGATGCTAACCAGCTGCTAAGTATTTGCTAACCAGCTGCTAAGTATCTGCTACCCAGATGCTAACAGCTGCTAAGTATCTGCTAACTAGCTGCTATGTATTTGCTAATCAGATGCTAAGTATCTGCTAACCAGCTGCAAAGTATCTGCTGACCTGATGCTAACCAGCTGCTAAGTATCTGCTACCCAGATGCTAACCAGCTGCTAAGTATCTGCTACCCAGATGCTAACCAGCTGCTAAGTATCTGCTACCCAGATGCTAACCAGCTGCTAAGTATCTGCTACCCAGATGCTAACCAGCTGCTGCCTCCAGGGGGTCGGCGTGAACACTGAAGACTGTGTGGACCAGCACAGGAGCCGACTCGGGACATGAAGAGGATTTCAGAGGGTCGTGGATCCAGGAAGTCCGCCTAGAACGGGTTACGCCTTGAAATCTTACCAGAGCCTCTTTGCCACCTCCTGCTACAGATGCCTGGTAGGGACAATCTTTATCTGTTGGTGATTTTAGGGCTTTGCTTTGGGGGAGATTTTCCTGCCTCTTCTTACCGGCTCCCCATCTGTCATTTACCTCTCCCTTTTCAATGACAGTTACATCAGAGACATTAGTTGGAGTGAGCGGGCTCGGCAGGACACACACATCACATCTTCATCACTCATCTTCATCAATGACACAACAGCTATGTACAGTCCCCGCCCACTGAGAGTCAGCTGACCCCGCCTGTCGGCCTGTCTCTGCACCCCCCTGACATGCAGCCTGGCGGTTAACATGGGTACTACTCAGAGAGGGAAACCAGCGCCGTCCGCCGCCGCGACCGCACGTCGTGAGGACGGAACTTTATTTATTATCGCTGCACTTTGCTCTAAAGGTTCTGTTCAAACAGAGAAGATTAGAAGAACATAAACCAGGCTAACAGCTAACTGCCATTTTGGCCTCTGACTAAGGTTGTAGATTAATATACAAGTTCATTTAAAATAAACACTAACTTATGAAACGGCACATGGACACAAAACAATTCATCAATGTAAACTGGTAAATTTAGTAAAACCTCACTCGATCAAGACTTTGAGACCTGCAGAGACCCTTTTCTTAAACGTTTCATGTGTGTCTGGGTTAAATCGTGCAGTTTGCGGCAGGAGTCTGGTGCTGCTTCCTCTCTCTGTTCTACTTCATGGGGGGGATGATGTGTTAAAGACAAACGCAGTGAAACTCTGCTCACCTGTCTGAACTTCCACTCCTGCTCCTGCTCCGTCTCTTTGGGCCTCAGCGGGTCCTTGAACGTCCCATCCGCCTCCATGGAAGCGGGGTCATAAGGTCCGGGCGGCGGCGGCGGCGGCGGCTGCTGCTGCTGCTGCTGCTGCTGCAGTGGCGGCTGCTGCTGCTGCTGCGAGGGCTGCTGGCGTTTGAGCGGGTCGTTGGACAGCTGCACCTTGCTGATGCGCTGAGCCGCTCGGTTATCTCGAGCTTTTTGCTGCCGGAGAGAAAACAGACTCAACAAACACGACGGCGCCTCTAAAAAGGCTTTTCCAGGGTCTGAGGAGACGGAACCATCCGGCTCTCTGCAGCAGGTCATCACTCAGACAACTCGTCAGAAAAGTCTCCATGAATCCCTGACACCCCTCTGAAAAAGCCGTCAGTCAACGTGAGTCCCCTGAATTATTATTGGCCGACCCGTCTAAGGGCCTCTTCTCATTAATGTGTGGGGACACACAGACCAACTGGTTGCTCTATGAATAAATGTTTTATTATTTTAACTGTACCTGACACAGGACCAACTGATGCTCTTTCAGATACTGAAGCTCGCCAAATTAAGTTCTCCAGGACTGACAAGAGACTGAATCAGACTTTTTCAGCATCTTAAAGTCGCCTTTGAGCTGCGTGTTCTCGACCAATAGCAGGCCGTCCTGCCTGACCTCTGAGTCTGACACGGAGAAGGCTTTACACACAGTTAGGTGGCTCGTTACCGCGTCACTTTCTGAAAACATTAGAGAAGTAACCAGCAGAGGGAACTCACCACGAAGGGCGCCCTGTCCTGAGAGCTGGCCTTCCTCCACAGCTTGGCGATCTGCTTCACCCTGGTGGACCAGTCTGACACACACAGGAAAGATTAATGTCCTCGCGTTCAGAAACAGGAAGAGCTTTTATCAGCAGCCCCGTGTACAGAGGTCTGAGCTCAGTACAGTTCAGTACAGTACAGCTCAGTACAGCTCAGCACAGTACAGCTCAGCACAGCTCAGTACAGTACAGCTCAGCACAGTACAGCTCAGTACAGTACAGCTCAGTACAGCACAGCTCTACAGCTATCAGTGTATAAATATATATGTGTACCGGGGGTACTGCTCCCTCAGCTGGGGGAAGTTGGTGTTGCAGTAGAGGACGGGGGCGACGGTGGCCATCTCCCCCAGAGTCTCCTCCTTCTCCCACTTCAGCATGCTCCTCTGAGCCGTCGACATCCCGTCCTGCTCGCCCTCTCCGGCCGAACCCTGATTGGAAGGGGCCGGCCCGGGGGCGGGGCCCGGGAGCTGCGCGGGGGAGGGGCACTCGGGCAGGGGGCATCCCGAAGCCCGCCTGACCCTGAGCGCCGCTGGGCATCATGGGAGCGTTTGGAAAGTGAGGAGCAGCTCCCATCAGGCCGTTCATCAGAGGAAGACGAGGAAACGCAGCTGCTGGAGACATTTAAGTAAAACCATCAGTTTCTCTGAGTCTGTCACACTGAACTGTTTAAAGCAAACGGCTCGGAGACACATGTGACCAGCAGGAGACATTTCATCTCGCTCCATCTCGATGTTTATCAGGATAAAAGCCAAATTCTGTCAGTTTAAAGGCTGATTTTTGCTCCTGGTAACACAGCTGACAGAGTTTCACAGTGTAACATGATGATCTGTGTTTGGACCCTGAGTCGTGTCTGTCAGGTACCTGTGTGCTGTGTGTTTGCTTTGCTCCCAGCCGCAGGGTGTGAGTGCTGGCTCTGCTCTGATTGGCTGTCTGGACTGAGAACAGCAGTGAACACCTCCTCCACGTCCTTCCCCTCCAGCTCTGCACGCAGACACACAAACCACAGAGGATTCAGATCCACGTCTGAGACGTCACACAGCGACATCAAGCTGCTGTCAGCGCCTTTACACTTCCTGTAGACCTTTCACATTAAAAGACTCCCAACACCAAGCAGTCTGGAAGCCTTTTAACGTGAGAACATCAGAGGGGCTGCTTTTTTAGAGAACAGATCTTCATGTGTCTGGTGACACAATGACGCCCGTCTGTCACTCAGAACACACGTCATCTTTGCAGGTCTTCAGACCGCAGTGGAAACGAACACATCGACGAGCTGAGACGCAGCTTTAAACTGAATGTACACCCAAACAACAGGCAGGGAGTCTCCTTACCTGGGATCTTGTAGAGTTTGCTGAGGATGGCACCTGAAGAACAACAACACACCGTCAGGTCACAACAAACTGACTCCATCACTGATGTTTGGCTGACGGAGGGAAACTAAAGCAACGAGCAACTGCGCTCACCGTCAGTGACCATCTTGTCGAGCTCAGGACTCAAGATGGCGTCCAGAGGCTCCTCCTGCACCGCCCTCTGGCCGCGCCCCACTTCCTGTCAAAGAGCTGTTGTTCGCCCTGGAGCTGATGTCCAGACCGGCTGAGAGAGACAGAGACAGAGACAGGGATTAAACTCTGATCTGAAGGAACAGACAGGAAGCTGCAGGAGGAGAAGAAGAAGAAGCAGGGTCAGTTATCTGGAGGAGAAGAAGAAGAAGACAGTTATCTGGAGGAGAAGAAGAAGAAGACAGTTATCTGGAGGAGAAGAAGAAGAAGAAGACAGTTATCTGGAGGAGAAGAAGAAGAAGAAGACAGTTATCTGGAGGAGAAGAAGAAGAAGACAGTTATCTGGAGGAGAAGAAGAAGACAGTTATCTGGAGGAGAAGAAGAAGAAGACAGTTATCTGGAGGAGGAGAAGAAGAAGACAGTTATCTGGAGGAGAAGAAGAAGACAGTTATCTGGAGGAGAAGAAGAAGAAGACAGTTATCTGGAGGAGGAGAAGAAGAAGACAGTTATCTGGAGGAGAAGAAGAAGACAGTTATCTGGAGGAGGAGAAGAAGAAGACAGTTATCTGGAGGAGAAGAAGAAGAAGACAGTTATCTGGAGGAGAAGAAGAAGAAGACAGTTATCTGGAGGAGAAGAAGAAGAAGACAGTTATCTGGAGGAGGAGAAGAAGAAGAAGACAGTTATCTGGAGGAGAAGAAGAAGAAGACAGTTATCTGGAGGAGGAGAAGAAGAAGCAGTCAGTCTAAAGGTCTACATGAGGAGAAGAAGAAGAAGAGGTCTTCCTGTGGAGTCTTACCAAGCGGAGAGGGCAGCTCCACCTGGAACTGACCTGAAAACAAAGAAACAGAACAACTTTAAACTCCATCAGGGCTGAACGCTCTTCTTCGTTGGTTTCATTGTTGCTCCTGCTTCCTGTCGTGGTGCTGCTGCCTGAATAAAGACTGGATCAACCTTTACTGGATCAGAGACGTGACAAAAGTAACACGATGCAGCGAGTCCACCATGTGGGGACGAGTCCACCATGTGGGGACGAGTCCACCATGTGGGGACGAGTCCACCATGTGGGGACGAGTCCACCACGAGCGCCGGCGAGGAGCCGGCGGCTGAGCGCAGCTGCTTAAGGTAACAGCAGTTAAATTAGTAAGTAAAGTTCAGCAGGGTCGGAGGATCAGGAAGGAGCAGAGAGTGAACTGAGACTGTACGTTACATCCTGACAGACTTCAGAGTCTGAAAGCCCAAGGAGACCAGGACCAGAATCAGTGATGTGAACTGCTCCTTTAATGAGGAGACGTCTGGCCAAAACATCGATAATAATAATCCTAATCGAACGGTGAGGCGTCGGCAGAGTCTGCCCCCGACAGCCAGCGCTGAAGGATTTACTGTTTGGTACCGGACTCGGCGTCCAGCTCGGGTCTGTGAGAGAGAAACTGTACCTGAGTGTCCGGTGGCCAGGATGTGAGGGTCAGTGCTGAGAACGTCAGACAGATCCAGCAGGGCGTCCTCCGACACGGCTGATGGTCGCACGCACACACACACACACAGACACACACGCATGGTTCACCACGTGCACCAGCACAGATGGAAGATGAACTCGTGCAAATGTGATGAAGAAAATACAAATATACATAAAAAATAACTCACGCAGCGTTCCCTGCTTCTTCATGGCGTTGGTCGGCATGGCGCCGACTGGCAGGCCCGTGGGGGAAGGGCCATGTAATCCAGGGGCGGGGCCTTTTAGGTCGCTGCCACGTGGTGTCTCCGGCCCCGGCCTCCTGTCCAGCTGCCGGCTCTGGTCAAGAAGATCCCGACCGAAAAACGCCTCCTGGAGAGAGAGAGGGGGGGGCGGCCAATCAGAACACTGGATTTTACTGGGCGAGCTGCGTCTGTGTGTGCGTGTGTGCGTGCGTTACCTGGAGGTAAGAAGGGAAGGCCTCCTCCAGCTTCGTCTTCTTCTTTCGGTATCTCTTCTTCACCTTCTCCATCGTCTGGTCTGCGGGGGGCGCCGTCTCCATGGAAACATCGGCACCCAGGAGGCCTGTCATGTGACACACGCGCAGCTTTAAGTAAAGGAAACGCGCGTGTGTGAGTTTGGTCTCCGTACAGGTTCAGGTGAGCGCCGTCTCACCTTCGTCTCGACCCAGGAGCGTCTCCGTGGAATCTTTTCTACACACTTTGAGTCTGCTCGGACCGGCCTTCCCCCCACGCTGACGCACCATGAAGCCCCCGATACCTGAGACAGGTGGGGACAGGTGAGACACAGGTGAGAGGTGAGAGACGGAGACAGGTGAGACAGGTAAGAGACAGGTGAGACACAGGTGAGACACAGATGAGACACAGGTAAGAGGCAGGTGAGTGAGACAGGTGAGACACAGGTAAGAGGCAGGTGAGAGACGGAGACCGGTGAGTGAGACAGGTGAGAGACAGATGAGACAGGTGAGACACAGGGACAGACTGATCATGTGACTGTCCTCCCGTCCCTCCCGCCCCTCCTCACCTGGCCTGTAGGGTTTCCGTTTCCTCTTCTTGTTGCCGTCAGTGGCCTCGGGCTCCTTGGTGACATCATCGTCGTGGGCGTGGTCTCGCTCTGGGCTGGAGTCGGATTTCATGTCACACTCCAACTCACCTGGAAAAGATGCGGGCGCGGCGTGAACACAGCAGGCCTGTGTGTTCTCTTGTGTGTGTGTTTGAGTGCGTGACCTCTGACCTCTGCCGTGGTCCTGCTCAGTGGGGGGGTCGGGGTCAGGTGGAGTCTGCAGGACAGAGACGCTGTTCTGGTTGATGATCCTCAGCTTCAGTTTGGGTTTACACCTGCGGGGGGACCAGTTAGGATTATAATGACCTTCCCAACATGGCTGCCGAGGGGCCGGGCTTGCCTATATAAGGACAGGTAGCGGTGAGTAAAGACATCAGGCGTTACCTGCGGTACCTGCGCGGGGACGTCAGAGGTTCCACCAGAGACTGCAGGTGAGAGAGACCGGACTCTGTGAGACACACGCCGTCCTGGGTGTAGGTCTTGGAGTCTGCACAGAGCAGAGACAGGGTTTGAGCGGCTGAGCGTTAACGACATGTAAATATTTACCGCTGGACCCGACGGGCTGAAGGTTCAGACACCGGATCTGTTGGTCAGACTAAGAGCTGCACAGTCTGTTCACACACTGACCGGGTTCTCTGGTCCTGGAGATGATCTGGGCCATGTAGGGGGACTCAAAACTGTCCGACCTCCCTGAAACAGACCACAGTCGCCGTCAGATCAGCTGTCACAATAAAAGCGGCGCTGATCAGACTTCATGCAGGTGTGTTTACCGTACGAGCCGCGGCCCTGCGTGCGGCACAGGGAGCAGTCGAAGCCTTCGTCAGCGGCCACCTCCACCTCGTCTTCAGTGGTCAGGCCCTGGCACACAGCGTGGACCCACCTGCACACAGAGAGACAGAGTCCGTCTCTTTAAAGACCAGCTGGTCACCGGGAAGGACACCCGAGAGCTCAGGTAAAGGTGAGCGGTACCTGTCGCACTGCTGACACTGCAGTATGAGGTCGTCCTGCGAGTACTGTCTCTGACAGAGAGGACAGCGGCTCAGGCTGCCACACGGTCCACAGCGACTGTAGTTACTCTGCCAATCACAGTGCAGCCCGGGGGAGGTGGAGCCACACTGGACGCACCACACACACCTGAGGGCAAGACACACTGTCAGACAGCGCACAACACACACACACAGACAGGTAGTCAGGCGATTGACAGGCCGACCCACCACTTGCACTTCCAGGCTCCTTTAGGTACTGTATGAAGGGGCGGGTCCAGGCAGTAAGTGTGGTAGCTGATGTCACAGTCGTCACAGAGCAACAGTCGTCCGGGGTCACTGGCCTCGCCGCACGCCTCACACACCGTACACTCCAGACAGCGCCAACCTTTGGTCAGGACGACCCGCGTGATCTGTGTCCAGACACAGACATAAACCAGGTCAGAGTCACCGGTAACCAGGTTACAGGTAGAAACCAGGAACAGATGTCCTGTTTAAACTCATCTTAAAGATATTGATGATTCTTGATTCCCTGGTGATTATTAATTATTATTATATTATTACAGACCGTGTGTGTGTGTGTGTGTGTGTGTGTGTGTGTGTGTGTGTGCGCCTCGTACCGACCTTGACGTTAACACAGTAGGGATGGTAACACTGTCCACACTGAGAACAGGCCAGCAGTCTTCCTTCAGCTCCCTGACCAAAGCTCCCACACACCACACACATGTCCTGCACACAGACAGACGCTGCTTCACTGATCAGATCTACAGTGATGGTGAGAGCCGAGTATCAGCCTGCTGACTGAACTGTAGCTCTGAGTATTGTCAAACATCACATTCATAGTGCTGTTGATTTCCTGATTATTTAAATCTCCAGCTGCAGACTTCCATTTATTTAAATGAAGCTCTGTGGCTGCTGGTGTTCACACATTTCACAGGCCAAAGAAAGGGTTTGGTAGAACAAAGTGTTTACGCCGTACGGCTGCATATTTAAGTGCTTTTAGGTTGGGCTGTGTGAGACTTCAGGCCTGCACACATTTACATATTCAAACCAGCACATGTTTGAATGGACTGGGTTCCTCCTGCAGGCAGACAGTGAGGCCGTGATGTTGGAAGGCTGCTGAAGTTTCTTCACGTCAGTCAGTCGCTTCGTTTTATTGCTTGTATGTTATTTTAAAGTTCAATGGGTTGATTCAAACTGCATTTTGTTCTGTCAGACTACACTGAGACACAGCGCGGCTTTGTGCTAAATGCTGATGTTTAGCAGGCGTGACGTTTACACTGCTCCCCATCTTAGCTTAGCTTCTGAGCATGCTAACATTCGACCATTAGCAGTCAGCACAGCGTACAGCTGAGGCTGCTGGGAGTTATGCTTGAATGAAAGTCTGTCCTGTCTCACGTTGAGAAAAGAAAAGGAGGGACGGCCGTGTTCTGTCCCTACAGGACTGATGACCATAAGCTCAGGGTTCTAAGTACGGACGTTATTAAACTGAGCGTGCTCAGACACTCGGGTTCTCACACTGACTCTAGAATACAATGATTTTAAACGGTGGGTGGAGGCGCAGGCGTACCTGTTTGAGGGTGTAGTGGTCGGAGGTGGAGAACATCACCACGGTGTTGTGCATCGAGCTCTCCTCCTCCTCCTTCGGCTGGAACGGCTCCACGTAGAGTCCACACTGCCGGAGACAGAAATCAGTACCTCCTACAGCCTCTATGGATCAGCTGAGTAACAAAGGACGAGTGTCTGTGTTCTTACTCCAGGCGACACCGTCACAGCGTCCTGAGTCTTCAGCCGGCTCCTGCCTCTCCCTCCTCTTCCTCCTCCGAGACCTCCTCCTCTGGACCTCCTCCTGCCTGGAAACCCTGAACCACGACCCTGAGGGGGGAGGAAGAGAGAGAGAGGGGGTTTGGAAAGGGAGAGGGAGGACGAGAAGGAGGAGGAGGTGGTGCATCAAGTAGAGAAGGAGGAGAATGAAGAGGTGGAGGAGGAAAAGACGGGGAGTAACATCAAACCATGGCTGAGCATGCATCACAAACATCACAGGGTCCCTCACCGACCTGGCATTTAAGAACTTTCAAGGACCTCCAGGTTTATTTCCTGGTCGAATGTAAGGACACTTCCTGTTTACGGTCAAATGTATTCAAGGGGTCCCTGTATTTTTCTCCTGTCCACTAACTTCCCAGGCGTTTTCCAGGCCTGTGGGAACCCTTGAACCAGGACTCTCCCCAGGCCTCTACAGTTAAACTGAAGCCCTCAAACCTTTAGCCTCTATAAACCTAATAAACACTTTTCAAAGGGAAAGACCTGACCCTGCAGCGCTCTTCTTCAGGGGTTTTCTCTGTTCTTAGGCCCCGCCCACCACACCCACACTGTAATAAGCACCGCACAGCGAGCGTCTGTGAAACCCCGGGCCTGACGTTAGACCTGCCCCACCTTCACACCCCAGAGGGGTGGATGGACACAGACAGGCAGACTGGAAGTTAGGGTGCACTTGTTTTTCTCATCGTTACATCCCGGGTAAACAGAGTTAGTAAGCTGGTGGTTAGTTAGGGTGTGCTTCTTTACCACTCTCATGCTCCAGAGGGGGGAGTCCGGTGGACGGGGCTTAGGGCTGTCCCACCCTCCCTCCCCCGTGGAATCCTGGGAGGACGAGGGGGGGCTCACAGCCCTGCGATTACTCCACCACGAACCCTGAGTCAGGGGAGGAAGAGGAGGAGGAGGAGGAGGAGGAGGAGGAGGAAGGCGGATGAGAGAAGAGGTGGGGGGGAAGGGGGGACAAAATGCAGTAACATAAATGCAACAGCCACGAAAACAAAAAGTCAAACTGAAAAAATTAATCAGGCAAGAAAACAAAAAAGTCAAAAAGAGACAATGTTACTATGACAACAACATGCACCAATCAGGAGTCAGTCGTACCGGAGCTAAAGAGACCGTGATGCTAGCAGAGAAAGCTGAAACCAATGCTAAGTGTACGTAGCAGCCTAGCTAGCCGGTCTGTGTCGCCGCTCTGCTCTTAATGAGGAGGCGTTCACAGAAAACAGCTTTACAAACACGTCAAGTCCAGATCAGCGCCTACATACGGCAGAGCTACTGATCCAGGATCCAGTTTTAATGAGGCTGTAACACAAACACTCAAACACACAAACAGCTTCATGCAGTGATGAGCGTGAATCCAACATGCTTCAGTGAAGACAGGTGAGGAAGACGAGGAAGACCAGTGTTCCTCTAACACACAGATGGGACAGAGGGAAGAGAGGACTGACGGACCGGAGTCACCTTCAACAAAGAAGAACGTTCTCCTAATTGAACAAAGCGTAAAGACGACTTCTTCAGATATATCTGACATAAAGCTAAAAATCTAAAGAAACATGATCAGGAACTTATTGAGTTACTTGAAGCCTGTTCTCCGTTCAGCTTGCTGCTCTCAGTCGTTAGTGACAGGAAGCTCAACAGGCTTCACGTTTGGACAGAAATGATTAACGCGCAGAGCCTGAAACAACCTGCAGCCTTAGCTTGATAAAGTGTCAGTGGCGGACTACGATCTCAGGTTCCTTAGAAAAGCTCTCCATAAATATCTACATAAACACAAAGACCAGAAGTCGGAGTTAGTTTTGTTTTCACCGGGACAAAGTCAGGCAGAAATATTGATCTGATTTCTGACGACTACAGAGAGACGAGCTGTTTGACGACCGAACGATTAACAGATTAAACAGATCTATAAATAAATCCGTGGTTAGTTTCAGTCCAGGTGCAGCTCATCTTGGGGTCAGCACCCGAGGTTAAAACGCACACAGTCCAGAGGTCAAAGGTCACCTACCTGTTTGACCCTGGCTCTGCCCGGGGAGAACTTCCTCTTAGAGATGGCCGGTTTCCCCATTCCGATTTTAGGGGTGAGGGGCAGGACTGTGGTGGGAAGAGCCTGGGGCTGGAAACAGGAAGTATACAAGGAGAGGTCAGTCAGAAGGAGGAGATGGTCAGCAGGAGGAGAGAACGAGGAGGAAACGGAAACAAAACAAGGAGAATCATTCACCAGATTTACCTTGGAGAGAGGTGGAGACTCTCTGGTAGCGGGGGAGGACCGGAGAGGGGGTGACAGCGGGGAGAGCGGAGGCGGGGTCATGGGAGCTCTGGTGGGGGAGGTCTCGGGGGAGGCCTCCGTGGAGAAGGGAGACTGCCTCAGACGGATGGCGAGGTCATCTGATGGCCTAGAGGAGCAGGGAGGAGGTCTGAGAGTCCGACCCTTCCCCCGGCGGGCGAAGGGAGGCGGGCTGTGGGAGGACAGGTGGAGGAGGGAGGGGGGAGGAGATGACGTAATCAGCTCCAACACCTCCATGTCTAAAGAGTGCTCCAGTTCCAGCCCTGGGCTCACGGGCTCCTCCTCCACATCTGATTGGTCCTCCTGCTCGGTGCCCTCCCTCTCCTCTTCGTCCATCACATCGCTCACCCTCATCAGCTGCTGTCCTTCAGTCACCTCGTGAGCGGCTGCCTCAGAGGGTGACCTTCGCTCTGGCGTTTCAGGAGGTTCCTCCTCCTCCCTCTCTGAAGGCTCAGCTTGTGATTGGTGCTTGTCTTTGGTGAGGTCTGTTGCTATAGCAACAGGTTCAAATTGGCGCTGTGATTGGCTGTCATCATCTGCCAACGTCACATGACCGGAAAGTGTTCTGTCCTCTAGCTCTGACTTCGCTCCCTTCCCCCGTCCCGTCTTCTCTTTGATTAGCAGGTTCCTCTTCCTGGGGGAGGTCCTCCAGAGGAGGGGAGGGAGGAGGCGGGGTGTGGGGGGAACAGGAGGGGAGTAAGGCAGTCCTGTGAAGGGAGGAGGCCTCCAGAGAGCCAGCTCTAGGAGGGGGAGATTGTGGTGAGGGGAGGGGGGAGGCAGGAGGCGAAGATGAGGGGGAGCCAGAGGGCTGTCGGAGGGGTAAGGCAGTGTGTGGTGTGGTGGGCTGAGGGGAGGGAGGAGCTGGCTGTGGGAGGAGGGGGGAGGCAGAAGCAGCAGTGTGAGGAGGAGACTGATGGTCTTCATTCAGGACAGATCCAAGCTGGACTCCTACAGAGAGCGAGAGATCAGGATCAAAGGTTCAGATATGGACCCCCGGCTCGACACACACCGCCTCACCTGAGCTAAACCTTCCAGTACTGAACTAAATGCTAGTTTAGAACTTAATATCTAAGCTATCTTCTCAGGTTGAGAGTCAACGGTGCTTCCTACCTGAGGAGCAGTTGGGGCTCCTGTGCTGATCCTCCTCCTGGTCCTGTTCTCCTCCTTCTGTCCTCTCTACAGGCTCCTCCTTTCCTGGACTCTGCTTTGCTGTCTGATGAGGCTCCTCCACCTCCTCCTGCTGTGGAGCTTCTCTCTCCCAGTCTTCCTCCTCCTTCTCAGCCACGCTGACGTCTAGAAGCAGATGAAGACGTTTATAAACTCAGCAAACCAAGCGAGTTCCACAAACGGTCTGGAGTCACAGTAACAACCACCATCAGCAGTGTCTCCCAGATACTCACCCACAGTGGATGCAGACTCCCTCTCTGTCTGTGTGCATGGCTGGGGGATGGAAACAGAAAGGCTTCCAGGACCAGGACCACCATCAAGCTGCACAGGGCTAGTAGGACCAGGACTAGGGCTGGTTTCAGACTGCCCAGGGGTGGTAAGAACAGGGCTAACAGAACCGGGACCAGGGCTAGCCTCACACCTCATAGGGCTAGAAGGATCAGGACTACTGGGACTAACCTCTGGCTGCCCAGGAGTAGCAGGACTGGGATTAGTCTCTAGCCGCACCAGGCTAGGGATAACCTGGGCACCTGATTGCAAAGGGTCACAAAAAGGACTAGCGACGGGGCTAGTGTGCACAGAGCTTGCTTCAGCATGTGGAGAATTAGGAGGGCTAACCTGTGGGGGGGCAGAGGACGGTTCACTAGTGTGGCTTGTGCTAGGCATCGCAGTGTTATCCTGAGTGGGAGAAGACCGGTCGGGGCTAGCATGGCTCGGACTGGCCTGAGTGGAAGTAGCATCAACGGGAGTGGCTGGTCTTTGATGCAAGGGGCTTCCCGGGGCAGCGCTTCCAACAGCATACCCGTCCTGGGTATGGAGAGGACTTGCTGGGCACTGGCTAACCTGACTCAGGCTAGCCTGGTTGGGGCTAACAGCAGATGAGTCATCTGGTAGGGAACTGGCAGGCGTTGGGCTCGTCTGCCTAGTACAGTCTGTATGTTTAACAAGACCAGACTCAAGCTGAACCACATCGGGAAGAACAGGGCTCTGAATTACAGAACTGACCACCTCTTTCACATCAAGACTCGAGTTAGGCAGAGCGGGGCTCAGCAGTGCCGCACTAAGGCCATACCCGTTTCCAGTGTCACGAGCTGGGCTAGAATGGGGGCTACCTGTGGGGCTACAATATGTTTCACTGGCCTGAGCTGGACTGTGAGGTGGACTAACACAAGTGACAGTAGGATGTGCAGGGCTGCTGTATGTCATACTAGCTAATGAGGGACTCCGTCTTTGGACTGGGCCTGAGTTGGCAGTACTAGAGGTGCTTTGTATGTGAACAGGACTAGCTTGACCAGCAGGACTAGACCTAGGTGGACTGTGGACGACGGTAACGTCGCTCACGCAAGCAGAGCAGGAACTTGTCTGGCCGCTATGGCTCAGACTGTGGCTAACAGGGCTACTAGCTGGGCTAGTATCAGTCAGCCTACAGTGTGGAGGACTCAAGTTTGTTGTAGGCAGGGGGCTTGCCTGTACTGGCGAAGTCTGTAAAGGACTGCAGGTAGTTTGTACATGTGAGGAACTTGACTGACCAGGATGTGTGGGACTTTGGCTCGTGTCAGGCTGTGCGAGCTCTGCAACAGTACAAACAGAGGGACTAGTCCCCTCTTGAGCATGCATGGAGCCCGTCAGACTGTAGCCACTCTTAGTTTCTGTGATGGCTGGCCTAGCATCAGTTGGGCTAGTAAGTGCTGGAGTGTCCGGAGTGGAGATAGGATGACTCGGACAAGTTTCTGACTGATCGCGATTAGAGTGGTCTACAGCTACCTCCATCTCCTCTTCCTGACATGAGATGGGGTGGATGGATGTAGCCAGTACTGCTGACGGGCTAGCTGGTTTTGTTGAAGATGTAACAGGTGGCGCCGACCGGTCGATTGGTTGCTCAGAGTAGCTAGCTTGTAGCGTTACAGGGCTAGCTGGTTGTGTTGAGGGGCTAGTCTCTGCAGCTTGAGGACTGACATGAGAAGGGCTAGTCTGCTGTGGTACGGGACTAGCACAAGCCTGATGAGAGCTGGCAGGGCTAGTAGGCATCTGACTGGCATGTTTGGGACTAGCACTAGCTGAGCTATTTTGGATATGTACGGGGCTGGCTTTACCTTCAATAGCTTCTGTGCAGCTTGATGGGCTTTCACAGGATGGACTCTCATGAATGTGGCTAGCTGGGGGAGGAATTTCCTCCGTTTCATCAGCACAAGGCAAGCAAGTCAGGCTACAGTGTTCCAGTGAAGTGCTAATGTGAACAAGGCTTTCTGGTGTGGGCATGGCGGGGACATGAAGGGGACTAGAATTGTCCGGGTTAAGCGTGCTACTCTGAACAGGACCAAGCTGGTTTGGGAAACTGCCATCTGTGCCGTGGCTATCCGGTGGAATTCCGGACAGGTCAGAAGTGGGGCTAAGAGGGGTAGGGCTACTATCCGGTGTTTGGCCATCATCATTAAGACTCTGCATAGGGCTGTGCTCTGAAGACTTCAGCTCTGTGGTACCAGTTTGGGTGCATTCCTCTTTTGACTGTGTATCAAGCAAAGCAGGAAGTAGGCTAAGCTGTGAAGGCCTAACTGGTTGTAAAGAGTGGGCCTGTACTGGGCTTGCAGGTTGTGACAGACTACACGGTGTGGCTCTGTGTGGGGCCAGTGATGGGCTACATGGAGCTGAAATGGGCCTTAATGAGGCGTGTCTTCTTGTTGGCTGGGTAGACCTACAGTAGACTAGTGAGTGGTCCCAGTCCAGTGTAGAAATGTCCTGTGCAACCCCACATTGCAGCCGTGCAGGGCTGCTTGATCCAGGACTCTCCTGGTCCAGTGTAGGTTCAACATCCTGTGTTGGACTCTGTGGATGTGATGTGCCGACTTGTGCAGGACTATGTCTTTGTGGGGGACTGTGCGGAATCTGTGTGATGACGTTTAAAGGACTACATGGTTTCTCAAGCTGCATCTGTGAAGTTTCGTCCTGTGCAAGACAACTTGGTGGAGGGCATTGTGGTGGCTCACCAGGCCCTGGCTGAACCCGAGTAGGACTAAGTCCTGCCTGGTTTGGACTCTGTGGTGGTGGGCTGTTCGGAGAATGTGCATGGCTACAAGGCATAGGACTACCCTGCGTTGTACTCAGCTCAGACTCTGTGGCCATGAGCTGATGCTCTGTGGAATTCTGTGTAGGGCTTGAAGAGGTGTAAGTGAGCGTGGGACGACTATCCTGAGCCTGCGTGGAAGTCAAATAGATAGGGCTTTTCTGCAGCTTAGCTGGGCCAGCAGGGCATGGCATAGGATCAACGATAAGTGACACAGGGCTTTCCCGGAGCTCTGCACCATCAGGGTTAGATGGCGCAGGGCTTTCCCGGAGCTCTGTGGTTTCATGGTGAGATGGCGCTTGACTTTCTTGAAGCTCAGTGGGTTCGGGGTGAGATAGCGCAGGACTTTGTTGGAGCTCTGGCGAATCCCGGTGAAATAGTGCAGGACTTTGTTGAAGCTCAGTGGGTTCAGGGTGAGATGGCCCAGGACTTTCTTGGAGCTCAGTGGGTTCAGGGTGAGATGGCACAGGACTTTCTTGGAGCTCAGTGGGTTCAGGGTTAGATGGTGCAGTACTTTCTTGGAGCTCTGTTGGATCAGGGTGAGATGGCGCAGGACTTTTTTGGAGCTCAGTGGGTTCAAGGTTAGATGGCGCAGGACTTTCTTGGAGCTCTGTTGGATCAGGGTGAGATGGCGCAGGGCTTTGTTGGAGCTCAGTGGGTTCAAGGTTAGATGGCGCAGGACTTTCTTGGAGCTCTGTTGGATCAGGGTGAGATGGCGCAGGACTTTCTTGGAGCTCAGTGGGTTCACGGTTAGATGCCACGGGACTTTCTTGGAACTCTGTTGGATCAGGGTGAGACGGCGGAGGCCATTGTTGGAACTCTGCTGTATCACGGTGAGATGGTGTATGACTTTCTTGGAGCTCAGTGGGTTCAGGGTTAGATGATGCAGGACTAGGTTGAAGTTCTGTGGGATCAGGGTGAAATGGGACAGGGCTATGTTGGTGCTCTGTGGGTTCAGGGTTAGATGGGGCAGCGCTATGTTGAGGCTCAGTGAGTTCAGGGTGAGATGGGGCAGGGCTATGTTGGATCACTGTGGTTTCAGGGTGAGATGGGGCAGGGCTATGTTGGATCTCTGTGGTTTCAGGGTGAGATGGGGCAGCGCTATGTTGAGGCTCAGTGAGTTCAGGGTGAGATGGGGCAGGGCTATGTTGGATCACTGTGGTTTCAGAGTGAGATGGGGCAGGGCTATGTTGGATCTCTGTGGTTTCAGGGTGAGATGGGGCAGGGCTATGTTGGAGCTCTGTGGTTTCAGGGTGAGATGGGGCAGAGCTATGTTGAGGCTCAGTGGGTTCAGGGTAAGATGGCGCAGGACTATGTTGGAGCTCTGTGGTTTCAGGGTAAGATGGGGCAGGGCTCTGTTGGAGCTCAGTCAGTTCTGTGTGAGATGGGGCAGGGCTATGTTGGAGCTCTGTGGTTTCAGGGTGAGATGGGGCAGGGCTATGTTGGAGGTCTTTGGGTTCCGTGTGAGATGGAGCAGGGCTATGTTGGAGCTCTGTGGGTTCCGTGTGAGATGGGGCAGGGCTATGTTGGAGCTCACTGGGTTCAGGGTTAAATGGGGCAGGGCTATGTTCTGTGGGTTGAGGATCAAATGCGGCAGGGCTATGTTGGAGCTCTGTGGGTTCAGGGTTAGACAGGACAGGACTATGTTGGAGTTCTGTGGGTTCCGTGTGAGATGGGGCAGGGCTATGTTGGAGCTCACTGGGTTCAGGGTTAAATGGGGCAGGGCTTTGTTCTGTGGGTTGAGGATCAAATGCGGCAGGGCTATGTTGGAGCTCTGTGGGTTCAGGGTTAGACAGGACAGGACTATGTTGGAGTTCTGTGGCTTCAGGGTGAGATGGGGCAGGGCTATGTTGGTGCTCTATGGATTCATGGTGAGATGGTGCAGGACTCTGTTTGACCTCTGTGGGTTCAGGGTGAGATGGCGCAATACTTTGTTGGAGCTCTGTGGATTCATGATGAGATGGTGCAGGACTTTGTTGGAGCTCTGTGGGTTCAGGGTGAGACGGCGCTGGACTGTGTTGGTGTTCTGTGAGTTCAGGGTGAGATGGCGCAGGACTATGTTGGAGTTCTGAAGGTTCAGGATGAGATGGCGCAGGACTATGTTGGTGTTCTGTGAGTTCAGGGTGAGATGGCGTAAGACTTTGCTGCGATTGCGTACAGAGGGTCTTGTTAGGACTCTGTGGTGGCTCTGAACAGATGTGACTTGGAATCGGTGGTTGTGAAATGTTAACAGGTGCTAACTGTGTGGGACTGAGTGGCGAGGCCGGGGTAGGAGTGTGTGGGATTGGAGTGTGTGGGATTAGCTCCTCCTCCTGAGGCCTGCAGGTGGAGCAGACGTAATCTTCAGACCCCGCCCTGCCCTCCCCAGCCTGGACAATACACTCTTTATGGACACACCTGTTAACACAACAGAAAAAAAGTGTATGTTTGTTGAGTTTCAATCATTCTAAGAAGAATTTCAGCCTGCAGAACAGAAATTATGGCCGAAAGTATGAAACTGAGCCCCAGTCTGCGGGTAACCCTCACAGTAAAAGCCACATCAGGCCTTTTCAGGCTTTTAATGTGAAGTAGCAACAGGAAGTGTTTTAACCTTTATTTAACCAGGGGAAAATCCCCATTGAGATAAAATCTCTTTTCAAGGGCGCCCTGGCCAAGAAAGGAGCAGGACAGCAAGTTTAACAGTACAGACATAAAACAACAGTACAAACTAGAATCAAAACATTTACCCTTTTACCTTTATACAAATGCAACAGTCACAACCCACTAATCAAACCAACATTTAAACTTCTATGAGCAGTTAGAATCCATCAATGTATTTTCTGCTTGTTCAAAAACAGTTATTCGCCTCTGTAATCAAGGATTTGATCTTCCCAAGAGGTACCAGTACCTCCAGCTGAGGGTCCTTTGCTAAGAGTTCCAAGTTAATGGTGCACTGTGTGAGAAGGCAGTTTTTCCCAACATTGTAGTCACCCTGGGAACTTTTAAACAGCAGCCTGCTGGACCGAGTATGATGACTACTGACCGCACAGCTGAGAAGCCTATTAATGTAATTTGGTCATTTGCAAATGAGTGCCTTATAAATAAATATAGCCATCTCCGCATAGCTAATGATGGCCAATCCACCATATCATATAATCTGCAGTGATTGGTGCGCAATTTAGCAAGTGTAATAAAACGCAACGCTGTACGGTATGCAGAATCAAGTTCCTTAAACAATGACGAGGCCGCATGCAGCAGGTCCCTGTAGTGAAGTACAGACAAAAAGGTAGACTGCACAAGTTTCTTCCTCTCTTCATAGAGGAAACGAGGCTTATTTTGAAAATAAAAACCAAGTTTGGGCCTGAGTTTCTTTAAAAGCTTATCTATGTGTATATTAAAAGCTAATTTATCGTCCAGCCAAATACCAAGGTATTTGTAGCAAGCTTCAATGACAAAGGCAGAGGTTCTCCTGAGAGCGAGCTCCAGTGAATATCATGAACTTGGTTTTTTGAGTGTTTAAGAGTAATTTGAGGTGGTGCAATGAGAGCTGCAATGCAGAGAACACAACCTGGGTTTAGATATAGACACTGAAATCTATCAGTGAGTCTCTAAACCAATTCCCAACCTTTACTAAAACCCACATTTGGATAACAGTAAGTCATGGTCGACTGAGCCAAATGCCTTATGTGATCAGCAAACTGTTGTTACTTTAATGCATTTTTAACAAGACAAACACTTGATGTAATGTGTGTGTGCGTACCTAAAGCAGCAGATACACGTCAGATAGTCCTGTGGTGTGTAGAGATCAGGGGCACGGTCACAGAGAGGGCAGGGCAGGGCCGGGTCACACAACTCGCACAGAAACGGGTGATTGGCCCACTGGCCTGATGACCTCACACCACAGCGGCGGCAGGTTCTGCAGTTCTGCAGGGGAGACGGAGGAAGAGGTTTTAAAAACACGCACACGCCCTCATATACAGGGCAGGTCTGCGCACAGCTCGGCGCTGAGGCAGGGGCGTGTTTGTCACCTTGCAGCTCCAGCTGGTGCTCGGTGTGTGATCCAGAGGCGGCGTGAGACAGTGCGTGTGGTAGGCTTTATCACAGCGTTCACACACCAGCAGCACACCTTCATCCCCTCGCAGCCTGACGCAGAGAGAGAGAGAGAGGACAGAGGGGTGAGTGCACTTCAACAATAACGCTGATCAGGCTGTCGAACGCCGTCCACGTGTCAGCGCTGAATCCAGGAGAACCCGTCTGACAGTCTGCTCTGTTACCTCCCTGCTCTCTCTCACTGTGGTCAAACAGAAGTAAACACTGTTGCCTCCAGGCGTGGTTTGACGCCACCTGGTTTCAGCTATGTGTTCGCTCTATCCCGACATCACACGCACAGAGACAAACAGCAGGAAGCAGAGGGTCGTGTTTCCTTCCTTCCTGCAGACACTTTTGCCACCTGATGGCTGTTTGAGATTGGTTTGATGCTGCAGCGTGCACACACACTCTGTTTCATGTCAGCTATCTACAAAACACCACGTTACGCTGAAGCTACATTAACTGGAGGCAGAGCAGCTGCTTATTTTTACCTCCAACAGTTACAGAACATGAGGCAAAACACAGCTGCTGGATCGCTGCCTGGTACAAGGACGGCGGACCACATCTCTTCACTGGTTACCAGGCACAGACAGAGTCCATTATAAGGTTCTCTTGATTGGTTCTAAGGCCTGGCACAGACCTTAGATCGTCATACCAGCTCCTTTTAGCTAGGCTTGCCTGATAAAAGGCGATTGAGCTTTTCGAGGCCCCGAGGCTGAGGAATAAACTTCCCACTTTCATCAGACCATGTGCTCCCTTTTTTATTCCTCTTGTTTTAACTGTATAACTTTGCACAGCACTTTGTTCAGCTGGGAAATATGCGTCTGCTAACTGACGGACAGCCTCCACCTGCTGCTGGACAGCTGGTCTGACCGAGGCGACTCTCTGAGTGTCTGCTGTACCTGCAGCTCTGACACACTCGACACTCAGGACACTGCCAGCCGGTCCTGCACAGGGGCGAGGGCGTCAGGGGGGGGTCCAGGCAGCCGCCGTGATAACAGTTACCGCAGCAACAGCACATCAACACGCCGCTGACGTCACCGCTGCCCGAACACAGGACGCACTGTGAGGACGCTGCAGAGAGAGAGAGAGCGAGTGAAGTCCTGTTTCCAGAGAGGCCGGCCAGAAAACCATATCACCATAACAACAAGTGTGTACCTGCGTGTGTGTGTACCTGCGTGTGTGCGTGTGTGTGTACCTGCGTGTGTGTGTCTTGTGCACAGTGTGTGTCTCTGGTTCCAGTCCTGGTGAGCTCCGGCGGCGGCGGCGCAGGGGAAGTGGTAGCTCCGCCCACAGTTCGTCTCCTGGCAGCGCAGCGACGCTCCAAGCCGACGGCAGAACGCACACACCTGCGCAGGCAAAAGAGAGAGGGGGGTGGGGGCGGGGCTTAGCGAGGCCGCACTCCTCCTGAAAATGTGCAGCAGCGACCAATCAGATGACAAACCTGTGTGCTTCCTGAGTCGATGGCTTTGTCCACGTAGAGCAGCGATTGGCCCTCGCCGCGACACACCCCTTCTGACCAGGCGGCACACTGCAGGTGGGCGCAGCACTGACCTGCACACACAGAGAGCGAGGGTTACCTGATGAAACGTTACAGACCGCCCTCAGCAGGTAAACGGTCAGACGAGGAGCTGAGGAGACAAACCTGTGGGGTCGAACAGCGACTGGACGTCGATGTCGTGAGGAAGGCCGATGGGTCCGAGCTGCTGCACAAACTCTGAGGAAGACTCTGAAAGGTCAGGAGACAGGTGATCAACGGGCGATCAAAGGGCGATCAACATGAGATCGACGGGCGATCGACAGGGGATCAACAGGCGATCGACGGGCGATCGACATGTGATCGACAGGTGATCGACGGGCGATCGACATGTGATCGACAGGTGATCGACGGGCGATCAAAGGGCGATCGACATGTGATCGACAGGTGATCGACGGGCGATCGACATGTGATCGACAGGTGATCGACGGGCGATCAAAGGGCGATCGACATGTGATCGACAGGTGATCGACGGGCGATCAAAGGGCGATCGACATGTGATCGACAGGTGATCGACGGGCGATCGACGGCGATCAAAGGGCGATCGACAGGTGATCGACAGGCGATCGACGGCGATCAAAGGGCGATCGACAGGTGATCTACGGGCGATCGTCGGCGATCGACAGGTGATCAACGGGCGATCGACAGGTGATCTACGGGCGATCGTCGGCGATCAAAGGGCGTCGACAGGTGATCAACGGGCGATCGACAGGTGATCAATGGGCGATCAAAGGGCGATCAACAGGTGATCAAAGGGCGATCGACGGCGACCAAAGGGCGATCGACAGGTGATCAAAGGGCGATCGACGGCGATCAACGGGCGATCGACGGCGATCAACGGGCGATCGACAGGAGATCAACGGGCGATCGACAGGTGATCTACGGGCGATCGTCGGCGATCAAAGGGCGATCGACAGGTGATCAACGGGCGATCGACAGGTGATCTACGGGCGATCGTCGGCGATCAAAGGGCGATCGACAGGTGATCAACGGGCGATCGACAGGTGATCAATGGGCGATCAAAGGGCGATCAACAGGTGATCAAAGGGCGATCGACGGCGATCAAAGGGCGATCGACAGGTGATCAAAGGGCGATCGACGGCGATCAACGGGCGATCGACAGGAGATCAACGGGCGATCGACAGGTGATCAACAGGCGATCAAAGGGCGATCGATGGCGATCAACAGGTGATCGATGGCGATCAACAGGTGATCGACACGTAATCAACATGTGATCAGGATTATCTATTTCTGTAAGGAGGATGGAGAGGACTCACCACTCTGCTCTGGACTGCTGCACCTGCACACACACACACACGATTAATTGATCGCATTGACACAATAAAACTTGAGTGTATTGAAAACGTATACAGGAAGTGAGGTCACTACTCACGCGGGCGGGGCCAGGTCGCAGCGGTAGCAGTGGTCGTGGCAGTCGTTGTCTCGGTCGGGGGAGGCGCGGCGGTTGAGGATGTGGAGCGGGATGTAGCCCGGCGTCGGGCCGAACACCACCAGGCGGCCCTGGCCCAGGGGAGGCTCGTCGCCACGGTAACAGAAGGCACACTGCTTCAGACTGCGAGGACGGAGAGAGAGAGACTTTAGGCCGACACACAGACCCTCGTCAGGTGAGGATCACTTCAGATTATTATTGATTAGCTCAGACTGTCATTACTGCAGATTTAGCCCTGAGCCTAAACCTGGTTCTAGCCTGGACCTTAAACGCCCTCACGCTCTGTCTCACCGCTGCTTGGTGTGTCCCAGGCTTGCGGTCGGCGAGGCCCCCGAGTCCTCCGACAGACAGCGCTGGAACAGGGGGGACAGCGAGTCCTCGTCCTCCAGTCGGGGACGGGGGGAGATCGGTGGACTGGAGCAGGGGCTCATGGTGGGACTGCGCTCCATGGGACTGTCCCCGCCCCCCTCTGTCTCCATAGGAACTGTGCTGGGACTGCGGTCCACCTCCATGAGGGCGGGGCTGTGGCTCGGACTGGGCCGTTCCTCCTCCACAGGATCAGGAGCGGGTCTGGGGCTGGAGGCGGGGTTGTGGACCGAGCTACGTTTGGGGGACGGGTCCGGGGAGGGGGGCTGACTGACCCGAAGTTCTTCCCCAGGACTGGAAGGTGGTCCTGGGCTGGAGGAGGCGGGCGGGGCAGCAGGAGCAGGGCCGGTTCTGTCCTCCTCCTCCTCCTCAGCACTGGGAGCTGGTTCTGGGCAGGATTCTGGGACTGTAGGGTCAGGCTGAGGGGGATCAGGGTCCGGCTCAGGTTCTGGACCGAGCGGGTCCTGGGTGGGTTCTGGATTTGTGTTAGTGGATTTTCTCCTGGAGGTGGACCGGCGCCGCCCTGTTGTCTTCTCCTTGACCTCCTTCGCCTCTGCGGACGCTGAAACAAAACCACAGAGCAAAGTTAACTAGAAACCCAGACCACCAGGGACCGGGTCCAATCAGAGGATCCAGGACCGGTTCAGCAGGTTCACGTGACGATGCCGTCTTATCTACCTACTTAACTACTTATATTACAAGTTAAATGATGGTGCATGTTGCACCAGGAGTCCTCTAACCCTGGTGCAGCGACACCTCGTCACTAATCTGCCACAGATCGGTCTTCACACTCGCCTCGTAACCTCCTCTGTTCGCACGTCTGTATTTTTAGACGTGTCTGTCGCACCAACCTGACCACGTGACACCTAAACTCTCTCACAGAAATGGTTACATCCAGTCCAGTTCACTGGAGCCCTGCTTTGTCCCGTCAGACCGCCTGATCCTGGACCTTTGTGGTTCAGGTGTCAGATCTGTGAGACTTCCTGCTCTGTGGCGTTTACCTTTCCCCGTGTGAGATCAACATTTAAATAAAGTTCTGATGGTTTGAATAAAGTTCGAACAGATTGATGATGTCACCAGGACGAGCCCCTGCGTCTCCGTACCTGCACGCTCTCCGCCGGCCTTCTGGGGGGGTTTCGTCTCCGTGGCGTCCGTGCTCTCTTCGTCCTCTACCTGGGCTCGGCCTCGACTCCGCCCCCTGCACACACAAACACACAGCGGTCAGCCGTTTCACAGACAGGTGCACGTTTTACAGGTGTTTCAGGCCAACAGACTCAGATTTAAGACAGGAGGACCCTGACCGTCGCAGTCCCACCGTTACCGGGGGCGACACGATAGGAAGCGAACTCATGTTATTATTACTGGACCACAACAGGAAAGATCCCGTGTAAAGGTCGATACCTGGCGTCCGTACGGTGACACCACACGTGTTTACGCTTATCCTGCCGGTCCGGGGATTGAACCCGCGACCTCCGGGTCACAAGCTCGCTTCTCTAACCTTCAGCTGCCGTTGATGTGTTAACATCTGAAGACCTGATGAGCTTTAAAGGAGCTCAGCTGCTCCTTTAACCTCCGTGACTATCAGCAGGTTCAGGGCGGAGCTGGACGCTCGTCCTCGCTGACTTCCTGCCGCTCGGCCCCGGAAGATCGAGGAGAGACGCAGCGTTCGATTCCGGCTTCTGCGGCGCTTTGTCGTCTGCAGGCGAGCTGTGACGGCGGTCGATCCGGAGCCACGTCAGAGTCTCGGGAACTCCAGACTGAGGTCACATTTCAGTCAGACCTGGACCCGAGCTGGATCAGGCCTTCCTGATCATGACATCATGAGACAAGGCAAGCTGTGATTGGTCGAGGACCGGCGTGCAGAGTCACATGAGAGGGACATGCGAGGAAGCGCACACACACACCGTGCTCTCCTGTGTGTCACCTGAGGAGCTGCAGACCTGCTGATGTCAGACTGTCACCTGACCAGGTGTTCAGGTCACCGTGATGACATCACAGAGAGACACTGTGTGTGTGCGCAGCAGGAGGTAAAACCTGGAGCAGACTCAGTCCAGTTCACACCCCCTCCTCCTCGCTGCTCACTACCCAGCATGCAACCTAACCACTTCCTCTGCAACACGTCTCCTTCACCACAACACGCACACGCTCAGACACACACACCCACCGCGCTGCATTTGAGACGCAGCAGAAAGTTGGAAATTCCAGCTGTGAAAAGAGAGCAGCTGCGGCGCCACATTAGGCCACGCCCACTAACACCTGAACACAAACGTCTTTCCTGTTCGTTTCTGCACCCGCCATGTGACACAGGTGTGTGTGTCACGTGACTCTGGACGCCGCCATGTACAGGAGCACATGGCGGCGCTCTGACTTACTTCTTCCTTGATTTAGGAGGTGGCGGAGGAGGAGCAGGCGGAGGAGGAGGGGGAAGGGTGGGAGGCGCAGAGCGGCCGCTGCTCCCATCTTTCCGAGGTCGCCCACGTGGCCGCCTCTCGGGGGCGGGGCTAGTAGCGGCGGCGGCTTTGGCCAGCTGAGCGCTGCGCCCGGCGCGGGTGACGGGAGGCGGCGGTCCTCTGTCCCGAGGCTCCTGGGACTGAGCCTCAGATGGCATTCTGGGTAAAAACAGAGAGAGAGAGAGACATGATTATTACATCACAGCCGCCCAGGTGTGACGGAGGCGTGTCACCGTCTAGTTATTTCCCTCACGGCCGCCGTCAGGAGCGGCGTGCACATGATGTCAGCCTTTAGACGGCGAGGACTTCCTGTTTCCTCCTTCAGCAGACTGAACGCGACCACAGCCCGACGTGTGAAGACGTCACGTGGACTCTGAGGGACGCGTCACACCAGACCACCTGACCCTCATCACTTCCTGTCTTTTTTATTGTTACTTAACGAAGACAAAACTCAGCTGTGGGTACAGCGCCACCCGGGGGGGGGCACCTGGGGCCACCTGGGGCCACAGGAAGTGTCTGGTCTGATCCTAAAGCACCAAGTCCAGTACTGAAAACGGATCCAGGGTGTCTGAAGACCTGGACCCCCTGGTTCAGTCCTGATGAATCAGACTCACGTGTGAACACAGAGACCCTCTACAGGACGAGGTCTTTTTCTCTCTGCTCCCACAGACACGAACCTGATCAGGTGAGCCCGGGACGCGTCTCTCTCCTGATGCATTATGGGTGTTTCTCCTGCCTTTACTTCCTGTTTTACTTCCACGTTTAACGGCAGTCACCAGGCGTTCTGACCCGGTTCCTTCACCCGAGACACAGCGGATCAGAGAAGAACCGGAGAACCCACATCTCTAGTGCCCTCCGAGACCGTAGGAGTTTACTGGCCAACACCCACCCTAAGACCAGATCCACATCAGCACTGGAACCAGACCCTGAGACTCAGCTGGACCTCAGAGTCCACTAGAGTCCAGTAAAGTAGACTGGAGCCAGACCCTGAGACTCAGCTGGACCTCAGAGTCCACTAGAGTCCAGTAAAGTAGACTGGAACACACTGTCAGCATGTCAATCATTATGACTGACAGCTCCTGCAGCCAATCACAGCACACAGACAAAGTGCCCCGCAGAGGCTCCCTGTACAACAGTTCTTTGATCATCAGAGCAGCTGCTGGGTCAGGTGCAGCGAGTCCCCCTGGGGCCAGAGGAACACCTGGATCACCTGACACAGGTGAGCCTTCGATGACGATGATGAAGGTTTTAAACCCTGACACTGAGGGAGCCACTGCAGAGCCCAGACCCAGCACACAGGTAACCCGGGTCCAGGTCCAGAGAAGCTCCTGTCAGGTGAAGAGTCCCCAAACTACGGTGGCTGAGAGAGCTCAACACAAGCAAACACCTCTAACAGTCCACCCGCTGCAGGTCTGACTGTTAAAGTCACGCAGCTAGCGTTAGCATTAGCCTTTCGGCAGGTGCACCAGGTCCTGGGGTCCCCGAGGGGAGCCGGTCCCACTGGGTCTGCATGGATCCAACTAATGTCACCTCCTTTAAAAACATGTTGAGGAAACAAACAGCAGCTGCAGCGTGACGGCTCGCGCACAGTTAGCTTAGCACAACAGCACACTAACATGTCCATATAAACATATATGATCAGTTCTCAGCAGTGCGTGCGGAGGATGTGAGAGCTAACATGCTAACGGACCATCTGTCAGAGCAGTTGGACCGGGATCTCTCCGGTGATCCACCTTTACCTGGCTGTTGTCATCGCAGCGCGTGCACACACGCGTCACCTGGCGGCGCGGCGGCTCGTGTGTCAGGTGTGCGAAGCGTTAGCTCTGTAAATCACACTGAACCGCGGAGCAGCTAGCAGCTAGCCGTTAGCTTCCCTCGGACCGCCCAGTTGACTGATCACTTCTCTGTTAGCATTAGCATTAGCTGGCTAGGCTAGCTGTTAGCGCCGAACCAGAACCGAGCGCAGCCCGGCTCCTCCGCGCGCTTATTCACGGTGTGTTTCGGGTGCTCACACCTGGCGCCAGGTGTGAGCAGGGAGCTGCAGGCGGGAGGAGAAGGAGGAGAAGGAGGAGAAGCGTCTTACTGATTTGATGCGGTTCTCTTTTTCCTCTCCAGCTTTCCAGACAACTTCAAACCGAGATCAGTTCTTAAATCCAGCAGCGAACTTCTCCGGGAGACCGCGTCCGGGTCACAGAGTCCGGCATGGTACCGGGTCCAGACGGAACATCCCTTTGGTCGTGGAAGGAAGAGAAAAACACGGTTTTTGCGCTGAAAAACTGGCGACAAATTAAAGTTGAAGCGGTCGCTCCGTCATGGAGGCCATGTTTGGGAGCGACCGAAGCACCGCCTGTCAGCGCCAGCAGGAGAAGTAGGTCCGACAGAACATGGGCCACTGTCCCGGACCAGAACCGTGGACCGGGCCGAGCTTGTGGATAGAGGTGGCGCGCACCGGGAGCGAGACTTTATCACGTGTAGGGCTCTCCGGGTCCGCCTCGGTCCGGGTCCGTTTGTTTGTGTTGTGTAAAAAGTGTTTCTGACCCCGCGGAGGGATACGGTGGAGGGGCTGCTCCGGTGAAGCGGTCTCTGTCATCAGACCTGAAGTCCCGGACCGGATCCTCGACCAGGATCCGGACTGCTAATCAATACATATAGAATTTCTCTATACAGTCTGTGATCAATACCCCTTTTATTAAACACGTGACTACTGTTTATTAGGCAGTTATGGTCTCTTATTTTGAAATGTAACACCGGAACTGTAAATCACATAAACAGAACGACCAATCAGATGATTGGCTGGCCCACCTGCCTGTGCACACCTGAACATGTGTTTTTTTAATGTGTTTGTTTATGTCTCTAGAACCTCCTTAATGTGACTAGAACAACCTCAGAACCACGGCTCAATCACCCAAGATCCATAGAACCTGTTGACTGGCCACTAGAACCCCCCTCAGTGACCTCTAGAACCTCTTAAAGGAACTCTAAAATCATCAACGACCACGAGACCCTAAAGAATCCTTACAACCTCCTCCGTGGTCACTATAAAACCACCAACCTAAAAAAGGATCTCTAGAACCTCCTTGATTACTAACAGAACCACCTTTAGGGACTTTACAATTTTCACTGACTACAAGAACCTCTAAAGGACCTCTAGAACCACATATCAGACAACCACCACCTAGAACATTCTTAATAACCACTAGAACAACTGTATGACCACATCAGCCACATAGAGGAACTCTAGAATTATCAATAACCACGAGAACCTCGTCAAATACCATCCAACCACCTAAATGACCACTAGAACCTTCTCAGTGGTCATTAGAACTCGCACTCCTACCCTCAAATCTCTAGAGACCCTCGATTACAAAACAAGAGCCCACCCTAGAGGAAATCTATTAATTTTCTCTGTGCCCACGAGAACTCTCTCTCAGTGACCCCTGGCACCCCCTTGAACTCTTATTTTGAAATGTAATGGTGGTACTGTAAATCACTTAAATAGAACATCAGCTTTGAGGTCTGGTCTGTGAGTGCGGCCTCTGCTCACTTTTACGGGTTTGGGACTTGTTCTTTATTATTAACGGCCTGATGTGTTCACGCCTTGCAGGCTCTCGCCCCACAGAGCGGCGAGAGGTAACTGTCAGCAGGGTTCTTGCACCATTTTTAAAGTCGCTATCAGTGCTTTTTAAAATGCAGCATAGCCCCACAAGTAGCCACGGCGGCGGTTTCAGTTTCTGACCTTTTGAGACTCTGTGAGGAGCCGTGGGAACCCGGTCTAACTATCTACATGTGTCAATGCAGCAGTGAACCTGTTCAGCAGCCAGCGGTGGATCCTTTAAACTCCACTACACTTCACTTTAAAATCTGTTTAACACGTGGATTAAAGAGCAGCCGGGCCGAGCAGACCGGAGCAGGAACCAGGGCCCAACAACAACAACAGCAGCTTGTGGTTCTCAACAAACGTTTATTGACAAATATACAGAAACCCAAATAAATATAAAGAACTTTATCATTTAAAAGAACATGAAAACAGCAGCATCAGGGACGGCTTCTCAGGGGCCGTCTGCAGAACACAGTTCAGATGAACTCCACTCCTCCATCTGTCACGTGGAAGGAGCTGCTCCAGGAAGCCTTCGTCCTGGAGGAGGAGGAGGAGGAGGAGTGGACGGTGAAGACCTGCCGTCTCCTCGGCTCCTCGCCGCCTCCTGCTGCGGCGGCCATGTTGTTTGCCGCCTCCTGCCTGGAGCACAGTAGCCGATGGGTCACCAGCCGCTGCCAGGGGCGACAGAGGTACGGCCGGTCGAGGTCGGAGGTGGAGGAGGAAGAGGAGGAGGAGGAGGGTCCACTGAAGCTCCTCCTGATGGCGTGGCAGGTGGCGAACACAGTGATTCTGTAATCCCTGTGAGGAGGAGCCACACATGAGATGGATCCAACCAAGAAAGCTGGTAAAGGTAGGCCTTTAGGTGGTTCTCAGGTCCATCATCGAGGTTGTTCTCCTCAGTGACAACAAGAACCTCCTAAACCTCCTCATGGACCACCTGAACCACAGTGACTACGTCAACAAAGATCCTCAAGAACAACCCCAATAACCGTTTGAACTGCCCACCCATCTAAGATCCCTAAAACATCTTAGTGGCCATCAGAACCTCTTCACCGCCTACTAGAACCACCTAAAGTACCCAAAGAACCTCCTCAGGGACCTCTAGAACCTCCTAAACAGCCTTAATAGGATCTCCGCAACAGACATTAGAGCCACCAAATGTACACCCGAGGTGACCGCAGCAGCCACATAATCAATAAACACGAGAACCTAAAGGATCCTTAGAACCTCTTCAAAAACCACGACCATCCAATCACCTAAAGGGTCTCAAGATCTGACCTTAATGACCACTAATACCACCACAAGAACCAGAACCTGTATGACCACTTTAACCTCCTCTGTGGTCACTAAAACCACCCAATCTCATAAAAGGATCTCTAGAACCTCCTTGATTACCAAAAGAACAACCTAAACGGTCTCTAAACTAAAAACTACAATTTTCACTGGCCACAACATCTCAAGGACTCCTGGAACCTCCTCAGTGACAACTTGAACCACATATAGGAACCCTTAAACTGCCTAAATGACCATTTGAACTTCATAATGGACCAGTAGAACCGCCTACAGGACAACTAGAACTTCCTCAATAACAGTCGTCCAACTACATTAAAGATCCCTAAAACTATCTAAAGGTCCCTTAGAGCCTCCTCAGTGACCACACCAACCACCTAAATAACCTCTAGAGCCTCCTCAGTGACCACACCAACCACCTAAATATCCTCTAGAACCTCTTTAATGATCCCTAGAGCCTCCTCAGTGACCACACCAACCACCTAAATAACCTCTAGAACCTCTTTAATGACTCCTAGAGCCTCCTCAGTGACCACACCAACCACCTAAATAACCTCTAGAACCTCCTTAATAACCCCTAGAGCCTCCTCAGTGACCACCCCAACCACCTAAATAACCTCTAGAACCTCTTTAATGATCCCTAGAGCCTCCTCAGTGACCACACCAACCACCTAAATAACCTCTAGAGCCTTCTCAGTGACCACACCAACCATAAATAACCTCTAGAACCTCTTTAATGATCCCTAGAACCTCTTAAATGACCCCTAGAGCCTCCTCAGTGACCACACCAACCACCTAAATAACCTCTAGAACCTCTTTAATGATCCCTAGAGCCTCCTCAGTGACCACACCAACCACCTAAATAACCTCTAGAACCTCCTCAGTGACCACAACAACCATAAATAACCTCTAGAACCTCTTTAATGATCCCTAGAACCTCTTAAATGATCCCTAGAGCCTCCTCAGTGACCACACCAACCACCTAAATAACCTCTAGAACCTCTTTAATGACCCCTAGAGCCTCCTCAGTGACCACACCAACCACCTAAATAACCTCTAGAACCTCTTAAATGATCCCTAGAGCCTCCTCAGTGACCACACCAACCACCTAAATAACCTCTAGAACCTCTTTAATGACCCCTAGAGCCTCCTCAGTGACCACACCAACCACCTAAATAACCTCTAGAACCTCTTTAATGATCCCTAGAGCCTCCTCAGTGACCACACCAACCACCTAAATAACCTCTAGAACCTCTTTAATGACTCCTAGAGCCTCCTCAGTGACCACACCAACCACCTAAATAAACTCTAGAACCTCTTTAATGACTCCTAGAGCCTCCTCAGTGACCACACCAACCACCTAAATAACCTCTAGAACCTCTTTAATGACTCCTAGAGCCTCCTCAGTGACCACTCTAACCACCTAAATAACCTCTAGAACCTCCTTAATGATCCCTAGAGCCTCCTCAGTGACCACACCAACCACCTAAATAACCTCTAGAACCTCCTTAATAACCCCTAGAGCCTCCTCAGTGACCACCCCAACCACCTAAATAACCTCTAGAACCTCTTTAATGATCCCTAGAGCCTCCTCAGTGACCACACCAACCACCTAAATAACCTCTAGAACCTCCTTAATGACCCCTAAAGCCTCCTCAGTGACCACACCAACCACCTAAATAACCTCTAGAACCTCCTCAGTGACCACACCAACCACCTAAATAACCTCTAGAACCTCCTTTAATGACCCCTAGAACCTCCTTCATGACCCCTAGAGCCTCCTCAGTGACCACACCAACCACCTAAATAACCTCTAGAACCTCCTCAGTGACCACACCAACCACCTAAATAACCTCTAGAACCTCTTTAATGACCCCTAGAACCTCTTAAATGACCCCTAGAGCCTCCTCAGTGACCACACCAACCACCTAAATAACCTCTAGAGCCTCCTCAGTGACCACACTAACCACCTAAATAACCTCTAGGACCTCCTTAATGATCCCTAGAGCCTCCTCAGTGACCACACCAACCACCTAAATAACCTCTAGAACCTCTTTAATGATCCCTAGAGCCTCCTCAGTGACCACACCAACCACCTAAATAACCTCTAGAACCTCTTTAATGACCCCTAGAGCCTCTCTAGATCCTCCTAACTGAAGGTGAATAGCTACCTGAGCAGTCGGCCTAGCAGCTCTGCGCACTTGCTGAGCTTCTCTTCCTGCTTGGCGATGCTGGACCCGCCCTCACATCGGTCCAGCCAATAGAAAGCAGAGATGCTGTCAATGAGGAGGAGCGCCAAGCCGGGCCGTGACGACAAGGTCGTCTCCAGGAAGTGGAGGGTGAGGAGGAGCTGGGAGGAGGAGGAGCAGTGGACGACAAGAAGGCGAGACAGACACGAACGCAAATCCGCCTCATCTGTCGCCGCCGAGGGCGAGCCGGTCGAGCGAGCTGGACGGACAGAGAGAGAGAGAGAACATTTCCATTAACTACACTTTGACACTGTGGTGCTTCTTCTTCGTTGGTGTGTGCGTACCTGTGTTCAGCCTGCTGTCCAGGATGCTGACCAGCCGTAACATGTCCAGACTGTAGTCGGTGTCCACGAACACAACGTCCACCTCCAGACCGCCGCTCGCCACCGGCAGCACACAGCGACACAGCAGATGGTAGAGCAGCTCTGTCTTACCTGAGAAACACACACAGGTGACAGGAAGTCCAAACCAGGTCAGAGGGGAACTGCTGTCCCTGTTTTCTGTCAGACGTTCATGTAAAACGCTTCATGTGATGAGGTGAAGCTGAGTAACGTACTTCCTGTGAGTAGAAAGCTTCAGTCTGCTGAACGCTAGCTCTCTAATGTTTTTATTCTACTTTCACCGTACGGTCACCTGCTCAGTCTTCGCCCGCTCTGTTCACGACTCCTCTTCGAGTTTTTGGAGGTTGTTCACGACGTCTCGCACATAAATTTCTTGATGGACAGATGGTTTTACATGTTGCTAAAGTGGCCGCTAACGACATCTAACCGTAGCTTGCTTTGCAGCTAACGGCCCTGCTAGCTAGCGGACTCGGTCTGGGCTGGGACCTCGGACCTGGGCCTGACCTCCTCCTGCTCCCGGCGGTCCAAATCTCCTGTGCTAGCGGTGTGAACACCGACACACTCTGCGAGCTCCACAGGTACGCAAGTGAAAGTCATGATGAACTGACATGTTGATCTTAATAAAATGTTAAAAGGTGCAGGTTAGTAAATCAGTTGTGGCTTAACTACAACACTGTGTTTATTCTGTTCGAGGTGATCCAGCAGAGGTACGCTGTGGGTGGACTGACAGCTGCCTTTGCATCACTTTTTATCCTGCATTTAGAAGAAACTGTTATCGGCTTAACGATATCACGCTCCTGTACAGTGAACTCACCTGTTCCCTCTGTTCCGTACAGCTCCACCACCTCACCTGAGTCAAACACAGGTCAGCTGGTCAAACACTGTTACACTGCATCATCAGTACAGTCTTGCTGCATATTTTTAGAGTGTTTTTTATCACTGATGTCACCATGTGTTTAGTCACCGTGGTCGGGTCCTCCATCTTCAGGAAACAGACGAGGTTCGATGTCCTTCAGACAGCGACGAGCCTCCAGACGAGCAAACAGCTGCAGAGACACACCGCTAATCAATCTGGCGTTTATACACTGCGCCAGCGTGTAGACTGCCCCACCTACTGTGAATCCACTGCGCCAGAGTGTAGACTGCCCCAACTACTGTGAATCCACTGCACCAGAGTGTAGACTGCCCCAACTACTGTCAATCCACTGCACCAGCGTGTAGACTGCCCCAACTACTGTGAATCCACTGAGCCAGCGTGTAGACTGCCCCAACTACTGTGAATCCACTGCGCCAGCGTGTAGACCAACACACATTAACTTTACATAGTAAACTCACTATAAAAGCAACCTGTTATCTATGCATATTTTTAAGTACCAGACTCTCAGCGTAACCTCAGGTACTTTAATGTTCAGCCGTGACTTTGACTCTGAAGGTAAAACGAACTGAATCTGGGTCTGACTAACTGTTCAAGACACTGACATCTCACTAAATGTAAATAAACGTGTTTATTTTCTCACCTGAGCGCCACTTTCACTCATTTCAGCACGAACTTCATCTTCGTCTTCAAAACAACAAAACACCGCGGCTTCTGTCTGACCTCACTTCCTGTTTCTACTGTTGTACCGTAATGGACGGAGAGGGACGTTTTACCGTAATGTGTCTGGTGTTCGCCACCATTTTTAAAAAATGTATTTTGAACTACCTTACAGCTAGATTTAACTGCCTAAAGCTAGTTTTTACTACTTTATGTACAGCTAGTTTTTACTACTCTATGTACAGCTACTTTTAACTACCTTACAGTTAGTTTTTACTACTTTATGAACAGCTAGTTTTTACTACTTTATGTACAGCTACTTTTAACTACCTTACAGTTAGTTTTTACTACTTTATGAAGAGCTAGTTTTTACTACTTTATGTATACAGCTAGTTTTAACTACTCTATGTACAGCTAGATTTAACTGCCTAAAGCTAGTTTTTACTACTTTATGTACAGCTAGTTTTTACTACTTTATGAACAGCTAGTTTTAACTACTCTATGTACAGCTAGATTTAACTGCCTAAAGCTAGTTTTTACTACTTTATGTACAGCTAGTTTTTACTACTTTATGAACAGCTAGTTTTTACTACTTTATGTATACAGCTAGTTTTTACTACTCTATGTACAGCTACTTTTAACTACCTTACAGCTAGTTTTTACCACTTTATGTATACAGCTAGTTTTTACTACTCTATGTACAGCTACTTTTAACTACCTTACAGTTAGTTTTTACTACTTTATGAAGAGCTAGTTTTTACTACTTTATGTATACAGCTAGTTTTTACTACTCTATGTACAGCTACTTTTAACTACCTTACAGTTAGTTTTTACTACTTTATGAACAGCTAGTTTTTACTACTCTATGTACAGCTAGTTTTAACTACTTTATGTATACAGCTAGTTTTTACCACTTTATGTATACAGCTAGTTTTTACTACTCTATGTACAGCTACTTTTAACTACCTTACAGTTAGTTTTTACTACTTTATGAAGAGCTAGTTTTAACTACTCTATGTACAGCTACTTTTAACTACCTTACAGTTAGTTTTTACTACTTTATGAACAGCTAGTTTTTACTACTTTATGTACAGCTACTTTTAACTACCTTACAGCTAGTTTTTACTACTCTATGTACAGCTACTTTTAACTACCTTACAGTTAGTTTTTACTACTTTATGTATACAGCTAGTTTTTACTACTCTATGTACAGCTACTTTTAACTACCTTACAGTTAGTTTTTACTACTTTATGAAGAGCTAGTTTTTACTACTTTATGTATACAGCTAGTTTTTACTACTCTATGTACAGCTAGTTTTAACTACTTTATGTATACAGCTAGTTTTTACTACTCTATGTACAGCTACTTTTAACTACCTTACAGTTAGTTTTTACTACTTTATGAACAGTTAGTTTTTACTACTTTATGAACAGCTAGTTTTTACTACTCTATGTACAGCTAGTTTTAACTACTTTATGTATACAGCTAGTTTTTACCACTTTATGTATACAGCTAGTTTTTACTACTCTATGTACAGCTACTTTTAACTACCTTACAGTTAGTTTTTACTACTCTATGTACAGCTAGTTTTAACTACCTTCCAGCTAGTTTTTACCACTTTATGAACGGCTAGTTTTAACTACTTTATGTACAGATAGTTTTAACTACTTACAGCTAGTTTTTACTACACAGCTCGGTAGTTTTAAATACTTTGGTTTGGTGGTCAGTATGTCTTTCAAAAAATATATTATTGTATATGAAATAAATAGGGTCAATAAGTACAGGCTCCAGTCACTGACTGACAAGTAGAATACTGCATTTTATGTTGTTTTTTTCACCATTTAAAGGTATTTTAAGAGGTAATTACTAAATGAGTTATAATCTGTCAAATATAACACTCATGAATATAATCAAGTCATTTCAGAGCAGAAATAACTTTTCAGTCAATAGAGGCTGCAATCACTTCCTGGAAAGTAGAATACTGCATTACATAGATTGTATTGGCCATTTAAAGGTATTTTAAATGGTAAAATGGTCTGGGTTGGTTGGTATACAGAAAGTATAATGTAGAGTCATAAGGATACTTGCAAAAGAGATAATGACTTTATTTTATATATAATTCAGCAGTAAGTCATGCTAATTATAGGCTACATTCCACTTTCCAAATATAACCAAGGATATTAGACACAGGCCCGCCAAACACATAATCTATCGGCAACAACAAGCTTCTATTAATGCCTATAATCACTTAATGTCAGGCCTGATAAGCTTTAAACTACAAACACTTATTTAGCCACAATTGTGATTTTTCCATTAAAAGAAACGTTAAAAGTATCACAAAGACATACCTCTGCTATTAACACGGATTTATAATGATGTTTATTTGCACATTATGTCTGTTTGATCCAGGAAAAAAGCAGCTGTAGACATAAAGACACTGGGCGATACAGATTTAACATGATGCACGTGCTCCCATCGGATGGCAATCATTTTTCAGTGATTACTTTTCGGCACAACATCTGTCTGCTCTGCTGTCCCGTCTTTCTGGACACATAAAATCTGATTTCAGGTCTGTTAACACTTTATACAGTCTATATTCTATGATTAACACACAAAAATAGGGAGATTTCCGGAGACAGCTCCAGACGGGGACAAGCCACCAAAACCCAGGGACTGTACCCAGAAAACGGGGACATCTGGACACCCTAAACTACTTTATGTACAGCTAGATAGTTTTACCTACTTTATGTACAGCTAGTTGACATTGAGTATTTGCTATGGTTGGTACATTTTATGAGTAACCCTTCATTGACATTACCCACCACAGGGGAGGGGTTTAAAAAGTTCAGCAGCTACATTCACAATATTAAATTATGTATGGATAAAAAGCCAAGCCAATAATCATGGTCAGACCAGTGATCAGCATTCTTCACTCCGGAAGACATCATAGCCCAAGGAAGGGAGACCAACCCTAACTTGGGAACTGGGAATGCCAAGTGCTTGAAATAGTACTTTTGTTTTCTCCATCATTACATTTCCCAGTTTTAAAAGTGGTGAAGATGGTACAGACACTGAGTTCACAGAATATATTGACCATCTGTGTGCAACATGACGCTGAACAGTTTATTAAATCTGTTAAATAATAAATGCACATGCAAATTTAATCAAAACTTTTTCTTACTTTCATTAAATGGCTTCAGTCTGACAAAATAACATCTGAGACAATTATTACAATAAATGTCTGTCTGTGCAGTTGAATAGATTACCAGAATAAAAGTCCTGGCATAAATCATGTAGTGTCTCTCTGTCGGCTGATTCTTTGCCAACATTAAAGAAGTAACTTCATAAAATAATAGATGACAGAGGAGCAGGAGCTCTTATCTGACAGACAATCCAGTAATGAACATATCAACAGCTAAAACAGAGATACAGTACAAACACATATAAATATACATATGATTAAAAAAACTGATAAAACAAGATTAAAAACTACACACCTGACCTCTTGTTTGAAATATTCTCATGTTTCTAACTTTCAGAACATAAAAAGAACCTCATAGAACAAATAGAACATTTAACTCTTCACATTCAAACAAACATTTCCTGTCTCGCCTGTTTATAAAATAATCAACCAATCAGAGGAGACGCTGCAGCCTGACACAGCAGGGGGAGATGATGGTCACCTGACCGCTCTGCAGGTCTCTGTATACCAGGTAGTTCCGTCTGTGCGAACCGGTTTCTGTGTTAGATTCCCTCTGACTCTCTGAGACCCTCTGACCCGTCAGTGTCGCTGAAACCGTCTGACCCGTCTGTGTCTCTATGATGGTCTGACCCATCCGTCTTTCTGAGACCATCTGACCCATCTGTGTCTCTGAGACCCTCTGACCCGTCAGTGTCGCTGAAACCGTCGGACCTGTCTGTCTTTCTGAGACTGTAAGACTCATTTCTTTTAATGAGTCTCTAAGACCCGTCTTTGTCTCTGAAACTGTCTGACCCGTCTGTGTCTCTGAGACCGTCTGACCTGTCTGTCTTTCTGAAACCGTCTGACCCGTCTGTGTCTCTATGATGGTCTGACCCATCCGTCTTTCTGAGACCATCTGACCCATCTGTGTCTCTGAGACCGTCTGACCTGTCTGTCTTTCTGAAACCGTCTGACCTGTCTGTCTTTCTGAGACTGTAAGACCCATTCGATCTCAGCTCTGCTCGGTCTCTATGATGGTCTGACCCGTCTGTCTTTCTGAGACGGTCTTACCCGTCTGTCTTTCTCTGACCGTTTGACCCATCTGTGTCTCTGAGACCATCTGACCCATTTGTGTCTCTATGATGGTCTGACTCGTCTGTCTTTCTGAAACCGTCTGATCCGCCTGTGTCTCTAAGACCATCTGACCCATCTGTGTCTCTGAGACTGTCTGACCTGTCTGTCTTTCTGAAACCGTCTGACCCGTCTGTGTCTCTATGATGGTCTGACCCGTCCGTCTTTCTGAGACGGTCTGACCCGTCTGTGTCTCTGAGACCGTCTGACCCGTCTGTGTCTTTGAGACCGTCTGACCTGTCTGTGTCTCTGCAGCCCCTGACCCGTCAGCCACCTCTGAAGCTCCGCCCCCAGCCTCACTGTCAAACTTGACCTTTTTTGGTCTTCCTCTTTGTTTGTTTCTGTTCGTCGTGTCCTGATTGGTCCGACCTGCCTGCCTGTCTGTCTGTTCAGTGTCCTCAGACCTGTCAATCATTGATGCGTCATTTGAAGCTCCGCCCCCAGCTTCGCTCTTGTTCTGTGGTTTATTCCCATGTTTAAATTCCCACCCTCTGTCCTGATTGGCTGTTCCTGGCCTATGTGACTGTCCCTCTGACTCCAGGAGGTATCTGATTGGTGGGCCTACCATCTTCCTCCTCGGCCTCTGAGGCTGCTCCACCATCTGTATTTCCTCCTCCTTTTGTCCTTCCTCTTCTCCTCCCTCCTTCTTCAGATAAACACATTTCAACACCGCCTCGTGCTCCTTTACTTGTCCTTCCTCTCCTCCAACCTCCTCCTTCAGACAGACTCGTTTAACCACCTCCACCTCCTCCTCTCGACACCTCTTCCTCCTCCTTGCTCCAACTCTCTCCTGCTGCCTCTTCCTCATTATGGTGGTCTGGTAGTCGACCCACCACCAGGGATTTTGTGGCAAACGCTTTCTGCGTCTTGACCAATCATAAGCCTTGGTGGAACGTGGGAGGACCTCCTCTTCCTGTTTACCATCAGCAGCTCGGGCGCTGCTGGACGCCGCCCCACCTTCATGACGACCTCCTGCATCAAGGTGGTGATGGCGTCGATGGTGCAGACGCAGGGTGTTGGCGCAGCTGAACTTCTTGTTGCAGGGTTGGCAGCTGAGGCGGCGTCCTGCTCTATGGATGGACAGGTGGAGCTGCAGCGTCGTCTCTGACACCGTCTGTGTCCCTGAGACCGTCTGAGTCTCTGAGACCGTCTGACCCGTCTGTGTCTCTGAGACCGTCTGAGTCTCTGAGACCGTCTGACCTGTCTGTGTCTCTGCAGCCCCTGACCCGTCAGCCACCTCTGAAGCTCCGCCCCCAGCCTCACTGTCAAACTTGACCTTTTTTGGTCTTCCTCTTTGTTTGTTTCTGTTCGTCGTGTCCTGATTGGTCCGACCTGCCTGCCTGTCTGTCTGTTCAGTGTCCTCAGACCTGTCAATCATTGATGCGTCATTTGAAGCTCCGCCCCCAGCTTCGCTCTTGTTCTGTGGTTTATTCCCATGTTTAAATTCCCACCCTCTGTCCTGATTGGCTGTTCCTGGCCTATGTGACTGTCCCTCTGACTCCAGGAGGTATCTGATTGGTGGGCCTACCATCTTCCTCCTCGGCCTCTGAGGCTGCTCCACCATCTGTATTTCCTCCTCCTTTTGTCCTTCCTCTTCTCCTCCCTCCTTCTTCAGATAAACACATTTCAACACCGCCTCGTGCTCCTTTACTTGTCCTTCCTCTCCTCCAACCTCCTCCTTCAGACAGACTCGTTTAACCACCTCCACCTCCTCCTCTTGACACCCCTTCCTCCTCCTTGCTCCAACTCTCTCTTGCTGCCTCTTCCTCAGTATGGTGGTCTGGTAGTCGACCCACCACCAGGGATTTCTTCGCAAACGCTTTCTGCTTCTTGACCAATCATAAGCCTTGGTGGAACGTGGGAGGACCTCCTCTTCCTGTTTACCATCATCAGCTCGGGTGCTGCTGGACACCGCCCCACCTTCATGACGACCTCCTGCATCAAGGTGGTGATGGCGTCGATGGTGCAGACGCAGGGTGTTGGCGCAGCTGAACTTCTTGTTGCACAGTTGACAGCTGAGGCGGCGTCCTGCTCTATGGATGGACAGGTGGCGCTGCAGCGCAGACCGACAGGTGAAGGTCAGACCACACACCTGAGTACAGTTAGAGAAAAGACAGGTGTTATCGCAGGTGAGTAAAAGCCAATAGTGCTCATTGATTTCAAATTAGACACCTGCAGGAACACAGGAATCACATCGACTCAGTTCTCAAACTGTGGTTCAGAAAAAGATGTGACATTAAACACAGCTGAATTATTAGGCTACATGTTGATATTTCTACCATCATGGCGCCCACCGTGATTGATGTGTTCACTAGTATTACCTTCAGGTATGCTTCAAGAGTACAAACTGGGGTGTGTGGATGTTTTAAATTACAGTATGATATTATTATACTGAACAAAATTATAAAGGGGCGGCAGTAGCTCATGCTGGGAACAGGAGGGTCATTGTTTTGAATCCAGCTCGCACCAGAGTTGCGGAGTGTGGACTGGTACCTGGAGAGGTGCTAGTTCAACAGCTGGGCACTGCCGAAGAAGGCCTTGAGCGAGCACCTGAACCCCTAACTGCTCAGGGTGAACAGCCCAGGAGTTCTCCTTGGTTCACAGAAGGCAGGCTGTGTCAAATGAGCCCTTGAATGCGTTCATTACGCTTCATGCAGACAGGATAGCACTACTAACAACCCTGCAAGTAGTGTTATCCTATCACCCTACTCGGTTGGGCGACATGGTTACAGGCGTAACCGTAACTGTCGCGGACCCCGGCGACTGTCTGCCTCTGTCTCCCTCCCCCACCAAGGATGAGGGATGCAGTAGAGGCGACTCACGCTACTTCGTGTGGTCCCTTCACGCCACACGGGAGGACACCCAAACAGACCATTCAATTCACATGCACAGCTCTTGTGGACATTCCTGCAGTCAGCATGCCAACTGCACGCTCCAGGTGCAGTTGGCAACTGTCCAACTGTGGCATCGTGCTGTGTGATGGAACTGCACATCTTGGAGTGGCCTTTTATTGTGGCCAGCCTAAGGCACACCTGTGCAGTACCCATGCTGTCTGATCAGCATCTTGATATGCCACACCTCTGAGGTGGATGGATTATCTCAGCAAAGGAGAAGTGCTCAACACAGATTCTGACAGATTTGTGAACAATATTTGTGAGAAACAGGCCTTTTGTGTACACAGAGAAAGTTTTAGATCTTTGAGTTCAGCTCATGATGAATGGGGGCAAAAACAAAAGTGATCCGTTTATAATTTTGGTCATTGTAGAAATGGGCCTCAGGCTTCTGCCCATGTCTGGGGTGGGCGGCGTGTCCCTTGGCCTGGGATCTCTTGTCTCCTTTTGTTGTAGAGGCCCTCTTTGGCAGGAGTGGGGCTCTGGCCCCTGGTTCTCCTGCGGTCTTGCCTTCTAGGTGCCGGGTATGTCTGTCTCAGGGCCATGTGGTCTGGGGTCTTCTGGGCTCTGTGGGGGTTTTGGGCTGCACTGGTTGGGTTCTTCGATCTGAGGTTCGACGAACCTCTGATCGAAGAGGAACAATGCAGTTTTCGTCCCGGTCGTGGAACAACTGACCAGCTCTTTACTCTCGCAAGGATCCTGGAGTGGGCTTGGGAGTATGCCCATCCGGTCTACATGTGCTTTGTAGATCTGGAGAAGGTGTATGACCGGGTCCCCCGGGAGATACTGTGGGAGGTGCTGCGGGAGTATGGGGTGAGGGGGGCCCTTCTTAGGACTATCCAATCCCTGTACATCCAAAGCGAGAGCTGTGTCCGAGTACTCAGCAGTAAGTCGGACTCTTTCCAGGTGGGGGTTGGCCTTCGCCAGGGCTGCGCTTTGTCACCAGTCCTGTTTGTGATATTCATGGACAGGATATCGAGGGAATGAGTCCTTGCCCCAAGTGAAGGAGTTCAAGTACCTCGGGGTCTTGTTCACGAGTGAGGGGAGACTGGAGCAGGAGATTGGCCGGAGAATCGGAGCAGCGGGGGCGGTATTGCACTCGCTTTACCGTACCGTTGTGAAGAAAAGAGAGCTGAGCCGTAAGGCAAAGCTCTCGATCTACCGGTCAATTTTCGTTCCTACCCTCACCTATGGTCATGAAAGCTGGCTCATGACCGAAAGAACGAGACCGCGGGTACAAGCGGCCGAAATGGGTTTCCTCAGGCGAGTGGCTGGTGTCTCCCTTAGAGATAGGGTGAGAAGTTCGACCATTCGCGAGGAGCTCAGAGTAGAGCCGCTGCTCGCTTGCGTTGAAAGGAGCCAGTTGAGGTGGTTTGGGCATCTGGTAAGGATGCCTCCTGGACGCCTCCCTAGGGAGGTGTTCCAGGCACGTCCAGCTGGGAGGAGGCCTCGGGGAAGACCCAGGACAAGGTGGAGAGATTATATCTCCACGCTGGCCTGGGAACGCCTCGGGATCCCCCAGTCAGAGCTGGTTAATGTGGCTCAGGAAAGGGAAGTTTGGGGTCCCCTGCTGGAGCTGCTGCCCCCGCGACCCGACCCCGGATAAGCGGATGAAGATGGATGGATGGATGGATGGATGGATGGATGGATGGATGGATGGATGGATGGATATCGAGGAGTAGCCGTGGCGAGGAGGGGCTGCGGTTCAGTGGGCTTGGGATCTCGTCACTGCTTTTTGCGGATGATGTGGTCCTGATGGCATCATCGGTCCGTAGCCTTCAGTTCTCACTGGATCGGTTCGCAGCAGAGTGCGGAGCGGCTGGGATGAGGATTAGCACCTCTAAATCTGTGGCCATGGTTCTCAGCAGGAAACCGATGGAGTGCCAACTCCAGGTAGGGAATGAGTCCTTGCCCCAAGTGAAGGAGTTCAAGTACCTCGGGGTCTTGTTCATGAGTGGGGGAGACTGGAACAGGAGATTGGCCGGAGAATCGGAGCAGCAGGGGCGGTATTGCACTCGCTTTACCGTACCGTTGTGACGAAAAGAGAGCTGAGCCGTAAGGCAAAGCTCTCGATCTACCGGTCAATTTTCGTTCCTACCCTCACCTATGGTCATGAAAGCTGGGTCATGACCGAAAGAACGAGACCGCGGGGTACAAGCGGCGAAATGGGTTTCCTCAGGCAGGTGGCTGGTGTCTCCCTTAGAGATAGGGTGAGAAGTTCGGCCATTCGCGGGGAGCTCAGAGTAGAGCCGCTGCTCCTTTGCTTTAAAGGAGCCAGTTGAGGTGGTTTGGGCATCTGGTAAGGATGCCTCCTGGGCGCCTCCCTAGGGAGGTGTTCCAGGCACGTCCAGCTAGGAGGAGGCCTCGGGGAAGACCCAGGACAAGGTGGAGAGATTATATCTCCACGCTGGCCTGGGAACGCCTCGGGATCCCCCAGTCAGAGCTGGTTAATGTGGCTCAGGAAAGGGAAGTTTGGGGTCCCCTGCTGGAGCTGCTGCCCCCGCGACCCGACCCCGGATAAGCGGATGAAAATGGATGGATGGATGGATGGATGGATGGATGGTTGGGTTCTTGTCTGCCTGTCTCTGGTGTCATTGCAGTCCCATTCTCAGTAACATTACCTGACACAGACACATTTAGGTTGTCCATGTCAACTTTTAGTTGCCTTATTCTTTATGCATCAAGCTATTTATTTAAATTGTTTCCTCTTTCTCTGCTGGGTTGTGTTGTTTATTTTGCTGTTTTTCTTTTCCTTCTCCTACATTTGTTTTTGTTTCTCTGCTGTTTCTGCTCTAATTTTGTTCAGTGTATATATTGCATTATAAGCCACTTTTCTTTAAACCACTGTTTTGGCCACTCTTTCTATGCAGGCTTTGAAAACAATATACGTGATGCATTAATGTGTTTTAAGGTTTATAATGCTTTAAGACTCACTTTACAGTACAGGAAAAAGTATGTGAACCCTTTAGAATTACCTGGATTTCTGTATAAATTTGTCATAAAATGTGATCTGATCTTCAACTTCACAACGTCACAACGAACATAAGCCATGTTTCCATCTAATTGTCATGCCACACAAACGATTATATGGTTTATGTTATATGTCGGCCTCGTATCAGCACCTGAGCCCTTCATCATAAACTTTGGCTTTAAAACTTCATCCAGCAAGGCCCAAAGAAAGAAGCGTAGGTTTGTAACCTGTGGTGAGTGAACATGTTTAGCTCAGCACTGGCCATCTAACGTTAGCTTGCTTCTTGCTTTAGCTACAAGCTATGGGAGGTTAACTCAAAACTGTCGTTTGCTATGAAAAGATGAATGAGCATTTGTTTGCTTGCCAAACTTGTGGTCGATTAATGTAATCATTTATGTCCCGCTGGCTGTCATCACGTTAATTATTACTGCAAACAAGTTACAGGTTTATTACATTTACATTTTACATTTTTATTCATTTAGCTGACGCTTTTATCCAAAGCGACTTACAATTGCTATGTATGTCAGAGGTCTCACGCCTCTGGAGCAACTAGGGGTTAAGTGTGTTGCTCAGGGACACACTGGTGGATGGGTCACAGTGGGGGATTGAACCTGGGTCTCTCACACCAAAGGCATGTTCTTATCCATTGCTCCATCGCCACCCATATTATTGTTGATCATGTAACGTTACAGTTTTATTTAGTTATAATGTTTCACTGGTTTGAGAGTCTGGGGGATGCGTATGCTTACAGTAGTTTATAAGCTTATAGTTTATAAGCTGTGATTAGTTGTAGACACATTGTACATTAGGCTGCATGGTTGTGCTCTGTAAGTGAAAAACAGGTTACAGTTACAGAATTCCTCATAGCTATGCAGTTTTATAAGCAGCCTGGATTGAACGGAGCGGGTGATATAGCATTCATTATAACCACGAGAGCCTTGAGACTTGACTTGGACTCTAGATCACAGACTTGAGACTTGACTTGGACTCTAGCTCACAGACTTGAGACTTGACTTGGACTCTAGCTCAGAGCCTCGAGACTTGACTTGGACTCTAGCTCAGAGCCTCGAGACTTGACTTGGACTCTAGCTCAGAGCCTCGAGACTTGACTTGGACTCTAGCTCACAGACTTGAGACTTGACTTGGACTCTAGCTCAGAGACTTGAGACTTGACTTGGACTCTAGCTCACAGACTTGAGACTTGACTTGGACTCTAGCTCACAGACTTGAGACTTGACTTGGACTCTAGTTCAGAGCCTCGAGACTTGACTTGGACTCTAGCTCAGAGCCTCGAGACTTGACTTGGACTTTAGCTCACAGACTTCGAGACTTGACTTGGACTCTAGCTCAGAGCCTCGAGACTTGACTTGGACTCTAGCTCACAGACTTGAGACTTGACTTGGACTCTAGCTCACAGACTTGAGACTTGACTTGGACTCTAGATCACAGACTTGAGACTTGACTTAGACTCTGGCTCAAAGACTATAAACCTATAAAACTTGCATTGCCTGGTGCGAACCATGCCTCGAACAAAATAGCTCTAAGAATAAGAACTGTTGACTTGCATGAAGCTGGAGGGTTACAGTATCTGTAAAAGCCTGGACGTCCATCAGTCCACAGTAAGTCTATCAATGCAGAAAGTTGAACCTTAAGTATATTAGCATTTGGCTAAAAAACATTGCTCAGACTTTGACACACTAATCCAGGTAAGACCCAACATAAACAACTGGATTCAGGTAAGAAACATTCAGCTGAAACACCCAAGTTTGGGCGGGAGAGTCTTCTCATATGGTGACGTTTCCTACAAGGTTTCAGGGGAAAAAATTGTTTTCACCGTGTCCTCTGGGAACTCGTGGCCTGGAGTCATTGAGCCTTTGTTAAATATGACTATCCAACAGGAAACTAGTTTGGAGCCTAAACCTTTAGTCCTATATGATCCATTCTGTATTCAGTGTTTATAGAGGAGGACCAACCTGACAGAGCTGCCACCCTCCACCTCCTCCGTCCTGAGGAGACCCCACCCTGCTGCTGTCTGTCTTCTCTGTTCGCTCCACCCCATCTCTCGTCTCCTCCTCCTCCTCCTCTTGATGCTCCACCCCCAGCATTGCTTTGCTGTGACCGCTCGCCAACGGGCCACGTGACCGCTCCTCGAACTCGATCAGGTATCTGATGGGTGGACCGACCGCCTTCCTCCTCGGCCTAACCGCCACGTCCCTCTTCACAGGTCTGACTCGTTCCTCCACCTTTGACTTATCCTCCCTCTGATCCTCCTTACACCTCCCCTTCTGTCCTCCCTCCTCCATCTTCTTCTTCTTCTTCACGATCGTTTTCTGGGTCTGTTGTATTCGTGTCTGTCCTTGTTGCGTCTTGCGGCCGCGTTTTGAAGGTATGCCCTCTGATTGGACGACAGCCTGACGCCGGTTGGGCTGTGATTTGTCGTCCATCTCTCTCTGACGGCGTGCGGTGCTGCCTTGACTCTTCCTCCTGGGCTGGATTCCTGCGATGTGTTTGGTCCTCCTCTTCTTCTTCTGCTTGTCCGCCGTTATTGTGGGCCGTCTGTTACCACGGAGACGCTCATCTGCAAAAAGAGTGATTTTGAGAAGAAGAAAATATGAGTGAAGCGTCTGATCCGTCGCTGTGCGAACAAAAACACGTGTCTGCCCCTTTAAGAGCGTGACGGTGTCCCTGATCGTGACTAGAACTCACTGTTCTCACGTTTGAACGAGCCTTCCTCCTCCTCCTCCTCCTCCTCCTCGCTCAGAGGAGCGATGAGTCCAGGGGGAGGAGCTGAGGCGTCTGCAGGAGCCTCACAGCCGCCTCCTCCTGCACTGGGGGACACGCCGCACAGAGGCATGCTGGGTGGCGAGGCGGTCTGTTGGAGGTCCGGAGGCGCAGGCGGTCCGTACAGAGGCATTGTGGGTAGCGGCGTGTGTCCGTGGTGAGAGCAGAGCAGGTAGAGGGGGGGGCCGTGGTGAGGGTCCGGCCTGTGTGTGCTGCAGTGCTGCAGCAGAGCGCCGCCTCCTGGTTCATCCGCTCTGACAGAAACACACTGCCACGCCACGCCGCACACACCTGGACACACAGGCAGGTAAGTACTTCTTACTGACGGTTTGTGGTCAGCTGACAGTGATGCGTTCAGGTGCGTCTCACCTGAGTGTCTCCAACAGAGCTGCTGGGTCAGCAGGTCCACCTGGACGGCGGCGTCTCTCCTCTCCGCCGACTCGCTCTGGCAGCCCACCTCCCTCCTCTCCTCCTCTGGTCTCTCCCACTGGCAGCCCACCTCCCTCCTTTCCTCCTGGATCACCTGAACCACCTGCAGAGGGGCGTCACAAACACAGTCAGGACCTCACCTGAACTTCACCATGTCATCCTTCTGCTCCGCCGCCGCTCAACAAGCAGCACGTGTCACTCTGCTCCTTTTCTAACCTGCTTCCTTCTTCTGACTACAGCAACAATAATATTGTGTTCAACAAATATGCACAAGAGGAAACTTAAGCCCCTGTACCCAAGTGCTGTGAAATGTTCAGGACGCCTTGGCGTCGTTTTCGGACGCGGTCAAGTTAGCGGCAATTGGCTGCATCAGCAACGTCCGGTTAGACTTTCAAAATAAACTCCTGGTTAGTGTGAAGCCGTACGTGAGCTACTTAATGACATGAAACGTGGCAAAAAACGAGTCAGTGTTGAAAGCTGGTGTTTATAAACGGTGATGAGAGGATGAAGGCGCACAAGCAGGGAGAATAACTCAGCAGTCAGGCTGACCTTGTGACGTGAGCAGGTGCAGCTGTGTCGCTGCCAGACTGAACAACATCAGAGTCAAATACAGCTTTTTATTAAGTTTGATAAACACCAACGGGCAACTTTTATGAGCTGCAGCACAGAAATGATAACCACATCGTGCATGAACATGAGCTCATGCGCGCGTGCACGAAATGAAGCTGGTGCACTTCAGCAGAAGAGTCCGGCGCTGCAGCTGCAGCTGCACTTCATTCAGCAGCAGCATCAGACAGCTGCAGCTCACTCGTTTAAAACAAGACAGTGATCATGTTGACGAGCAGCACAGACTGAGCAACATGGATGCACATCTCTCAGGAGGTTCAGTCACAGGAGAAAGAAGAGCTGGACAATAAAATCACAGTATAATTTTACTGAATAATAATATTTAATATTTGATCTTATTCATCTGAATCATGAACAGATCAGTACTTTTTCCATTAAGATCTTTAATTTATTGAGGAAAAAGGGACTGAAAAAGATTTAACTCAATTTCATGCACATTTGTTAAAAACAGATTTTCTCAGAATAGTTCTGAATGTTCTTCCTCAGATTTGTGTAGTGATCCTCTGTTTGTTGTTCTGAGCAGAAAGACAAGTTTAAAACCACATTAACTTTCACAAAGTATCAAAAATCAGACTTTAAACTCGAGAGAAATAAAGATTTGACTTTTATCCAGATCACTTTTAATTTTTCAAATGAAATAACAAAATGAATTTTGTCCGTCCCGCCCAGCTCTGCTGTAAATGATATTTTAGCTTTGGGAGCCAGTGTGAACGCGCCTGATGCAGCTGGTAACATCAATATTTATCAGGTGTGGATATCTATCACTTACATGGGCTGTGCTTAAATCTGTCTGCAGAGTAGAAGCTGGATCATAAGCCAGGTCCAGCACAGTCCATCCAAACCCGGCCTCAGCCAGGTCCAGCACAGACCGGCACATCAGGTTCTTACAGTCAGACGAGGCTCTTTTAAAAAGTTTAGAATTATTTATTATGTGTGTGATGGAAATTTGATATTTTACTGTGTTTACTGTTTCAGCCTGCATGCTTCAGTATTATAGTCCAATTTTTATATTGTGTGGTCATTTTATTATGTTACAGTAGGTGAAGGTTCCCATGGGAAAGATGCTCGTTAGAGAGTTTCCTTATCTGACCTGATTGGCCATCTCATCTCAGGACAGCTGGTCCTGGTGAGTAACACCCTCACAGTATAAAACCACCTGTTTCCTCACTGACTCTTTGCCTCACACTCTGCAGCCTGACTGCACTCTGAATGTCTGTCTGACCCTTTGCAAAGAATAAAACCTTTAAAAGACGTCGAGATCAAATTCTTTATTTCAGAAAACTCACTAAAAGGTTTAATTTCCATTTCATGTGTTACTTTGTTGTATTTTAGTTTAAATAGAGCTGACCTGACCTCAGGTCCGTGTGGGACCACGAACTGCCTCTTAAACTGATGTATGAAGTGATCTGTGGCTGGATGGACCAAAGAAATCAGGACTGGTTCACTCAGAGTTCATGATTATGTACGTTGTGATTTCTGCAGCTGTTCTTTGTTAATGTTAATCTGATAATGACCGTCCCGTCTGAGGACGCAGCAGAAGCTGATGTGGTCCATCTGGGTCACAAACAGAACTGATTCTATTAGGAGCCTCTCACAGCTGATGCACCTGTCACAGGTGTGTCCTCTGCACCTGCTTTAGCAGACACGGACTTTTATTAGTTATTGTGACAAATATATATATATTTGAAATCAGTTATAGTCGAAGTTTATGTTATGTATGGCTAAAGTTTTCTTTTGTTTACTGGCTCAGAGTAACAGAGCAGCGCTCCGGTCCTCAGGGTCTCTGAAACGTTAGCAGACGTGTGAAGCCGCCGCAGCTTTGCACTAAAGTGCCTCACACACACTGTTTGATTCACCGAAAGGCTCCTGAGATCAGTCACGTTAGGAAAGTCACACTTACCGGAAACATCGCGATGTTTTCAGCTGCGCAAACGGAGCTCACGTGTGCTCCGAACACATGTTCAACACGGAGTTTAAAAGTTAAAATGCGTTTGTGATTCTTCTCATCAGAAGTTTCTCTGCTGACTCGAGCAGCTCTGCACTGATTCAGCAAAGTGAAGCTGCTGCGCTGCCGCCCCCTGCGGCCCGGAGGAGCAACATCACGTCTGTCACTGATCCGCTGCGTCCTCCGGAGAGTCATGGAGGACGTTTCTCTCTTCTAATACTTAATACTTACCTAATAATTTTTTGTTCTGGATATTTGACATTTCCAGGAGCTGAAATCAAATAAATAAGGAAATATTTCTCTTAATGTCTAATGAATCCAGAATATAAAAGGAGTTTAATTAACTTTCATTTTGGAAGAAAAACTTTTTTCATCATATTCTAGTTTTATCTCTGAACAGGATCCTTTGTCCTTTAGCTTCTTCTTTAAGCTTTAAACATGAGATTTAATGTTTTTGGTTCGTCTGTCCATTTGATTATTTTTCTCTGAGAACAGAATTCATAAAGTTTATCTTAAAAAAATGGACATTAAAGTTCAGTTTCAGCTCTCTGTGAATATCACCAACACGTCTGCGGTCCAGTTACCAACATTATGTTCTCCTGCAGTTTAAACCAATGAGATCTCTGTTAGAGAGCGAGCCATTCGCTACAGCAGATGCACCTTGTTGCAGGTGCTAAATGATGTAAAAACATCCTGTATATTAGGGCCGAACAGTTCATTTAAATCTTATTGAAATCACAATATGACCCCCGGAAATTTTCAAATCGCAGGATTTTGTTTTTTAATATGTCGCAAAAAACATTTTAAATTAAAATCATATTCTACAGACTTAAAAATGTCTTTGTTTGGTACAAATCCTGCAAAAATCCTACCAGAATTATTTAAATATGTTTTCTAATGAACATGAGAATAATCATGTAAAAATGATGATTCCCTCTAATAAAAAAATCACATCACAACATCAGTCAAAATAATCGCAATTAGATATTTTCTTCAAAATCGTTCAGCCCTACTGTATTTATATATTTAATAGCAGAAAAATCCTCCTCCGGGCGGCACGGTGGTGCAGAGATTAACACTGTCACCTCATAGCAAGAGGGTCGTGGGTTTGAACCCCGGCCTCCATGTGTCTGCGGGGGTCCCCCCTCCGTCCACGACCCTGCATGGATAGCTAAGCGCTGGATGGATGGAAAATCTGCCCCTGTAACAAAAGAATTGTCCTCCAGCAGAATCTGAACTGATGCTACGTTAAATAGAAAACACTGTTAATATTTAACCACTAAAGATGTTCTCAGTTTACAGGCTGATAATAACAGGATCCAGTTTTAGCAGGAGAGTCGGGGTTGAAGGAGTTTATTGAGCTCAGGATCAAAACGTTCAGCTGATCTCACTGGACGTCCTCATAAAACTAAAACATCTGTCTTTTTACACTCAGCCGTCCTCCAGAGACTCAGGTCCAAACCACAAGGCCAGCTCCGATCACAGCTGATCAGCTGCGCTAATCAATACGTGTCGTCGCAGCGCCACCTGCACGTGGACAGGAAGTGACGGTACAGGTGTGAACGGTCAGGTCAGGTGATCTGCTCACATCACTCATAACACTGCTCCTGGTTGGCTTTTCATTGGACTATGTTGCCATGGAAACAGCTCGCGTCCAACACGCACATCAGACGGACCTGAACATCAACAGTTTAGTGTACAGTGTAACTATGACCGTACCTGAACGCAGCACGCTCCGGCTGGCGGTGCTGTTTGTGGCTTGGACCTGATTGGCTCTCAGCGCACAGTATCTACAGTTTATGTATTTATATTTGTGTCTGGATTTAACTTTATAACATCTGTCTTTACAAATATAAACACTCTGAGTGCAGCAGCTCATTACAGGCTGTGAAACGTGATCTCACGTCTATTAAAAACAAACTGCAGTTATTAAACAATATTCCTGCAGCTACACGTGTCTTTATCAGCGGGCCGGTGTGTCGCTGAGCTGCATGAGAAGTAAACTGAAACACAAAGAAACCAACAGTAACACACGAAGCTACCTGCAGCGCTCTGCTGACCTGCTCTCCGCCATCACCAAGCATTTAGCAAACCTCCCAGAGAACAAAGAGGAAGTAGAAACCAGTTTGTAGTTTGTGCCCACAGAATATAAGAGTGGGCGTAGTCATGGTGACGTCACCTGTTGGTTTGTGGACTGCTGTTCTGAAGCCTCATGTTTGGCCGATAGGGCGCTGCCATGTTGAGTTTTTCCAACCAGCAGCACCGGACGTGACCGTATTTGGACGAGACGGTTGAGCCAACGGCCGTGTGTGGAGCTAGCTAGCTAGCTTAGCTAGGTGCAGCTGTAACTCAGGTTAACTGTCATTTTAACAGGCTGATAAGTTTGTCCAGAGAACAACAGTCTGAAAACTAAATGTTCTCACCAGAGAAAGTGAACAGCCGACTCCTAACAAGCTTTTTTAACGGGTACGAGTCACTCTAGCCTGATTGACAGGTCACCTTGTCAATCATAGATAAAGCCTGAATTCTCCCCTGCTTCCTGGTCTATGTTCCTCTAAATGGGACCATAATTTACTAAATGAACATCATGCTGTGTTGAAGAAGACTTGAAACTAGCGACTGAGACCATAAACTCATCAGGAAAGTGTTTACTGAGGGAATAAATCAGCTGACAAGTAGAAACATTTTACCATTATTTCGAATGGAGCCGGGCTTCTTTTTGCAACCAGAGGAGTCGCCCCCTGCTGGCCGTTCAATAGAATGCAGGTTTCAGGGACTTCCGCATTCGCATCAGTTTGCTGACCGGAAACTTCCCGCTTGGTTGATCTGGAGTCAGATTAAATCCTTAAGTTTGAAACTAAAGGTCATCACCTCATGCTGAGTTTGTGTATGTCGTGTCTAAAGTAACCAAAACAATAAAGTTATTGAGCGAGATGAAGATATTCAAATTAAAGAAAGTGAATTGTTCACTGAGTTTCGGCGTCTCTGATGTAAAAAAATAAAACGACTCCAGTTGCTTTTTCTTTGTCTTACTTCTATTTGGGCAATAATTGTTGTTGGAACTCCAGTTCTCTTCTCTAGGGTTAATATTATGTTGACGACTGAGCCGAGTGTTTAGCCTGTATTTATTTTATAAAACAGACCAACACACTGGCCCTGAACTGTTGGTGGAGGCTTTGGCAGTATCTTCACTGGAACTGGATTTGTTGTGAATGGATCAGACGTCACTCTGGACGAAGGTGAAGATGTTTTGGATCTGAATCTGGGATCTGCAGATTGCTGTGAGAAAAGAAGACTCTCTCAGACAAGTCTGTCTTCTCCACTCTTAGCAATGCTAGGTGTTTAAAGACGGCTAACAGGCTAGCAGCCAGCAGATTGTCAGCTAGCTAGAAGTCATCTTAAGGTCTGGAGAACTTTAAATGTTTCTGGATAAAAGTTCTCTGGTTGTTCTTTATGAGTAATATGTTCTCTGTGGGGAAATTTTATTGGTATAACTGTTTTTTGTGTTTCAGTCTCTCCAGACCTCTGTGTTCTTGGTAAGACTGAGCTAGCCTGCTAACAGTCTAGTAGCCTAACGGGCTAAAAACTGAATGGGCAAGAGATTAACAGGCTAATGGCTAAGTGGCAGGTGGCTAGTCAATAACAGGAAAACAGGCCAGCAAGCTTAAAAAACAAGCTAACAGGCTAGCTTTCTGGCTATCTAATGCGGAGCAGGCTAACAGGCTAACAATGTAGCAGGTTAACATGCTAGCCGTCTGTAGCTGCTGCTGCCATCAGGACATGATGCCGAACACGGGGTTGTGTCGACAGATGCTGGGGCCGATCTCATCGTAGTCCTTCTTAGAGTGACACACCTGGAAAAACTCCGGCTGGAAACACAAACAGACGAACAAAACAAACAGTGTTTATCGTTGTTGTTGACTGATTTCAGCTTCAGACCTGGAAACAGTGAATTCAGGAAACTCAAAGGGATGTTTGAATGTTCAGATCTGGTTTTATGGTTAAAGTCAGGATCAGGTTTAGGTTTAATTCAAGGTCAGGTTTAGGTTAAAGTCAGGATCAGGTTTACGTTAAAGTCAGGACCATGTTTAGGTTAAAGTCAGGACCATGTTTAGGTTAAAGTCAGGACCATGTTTAGGTTAAAGTCAGGACCATGTTTAGATTAAAGTCAGGATCAGGTTTAGGTTTAAGTCAGGATCAGGTTTAGGTTAAAGTCAGGACCATGTTTAGATTAAAGTCAGGATCAGGTTTAGGTTTAAGTCAGGATCAGGTTTAGGTTAAAGTCAGGACTATGTTTAGGTTAAAGTCAGGATCAGGTTTAGGTTTAAGTCAGGATCAGGTTTAGGTTAAAGTCAGGACTATGTTTAGGTTAAAGTCAGGACCATGTTTAGGTTAAAGTCAGGACCATGTTTAGGTTAAAGTCAGGACCATGGGGGAGTGTCCCAAGTACAGAAGTATAAATGTGTGTTTGGTTACCGTGGACGCCAACATGGAGCCTCCAAACCAGACGGCGTAGCGCTGCATGTGATGAGAGACGACCTGAACCTCCATCGGCTTCGGCTGCAAACACAGAGAGTCACTCACTGTCAGCTCGACTTTTTTGCTTATTGATCATTTGGTCTGTCCGTCTCTGATCTGTTGGCGATCACTGAGCAAATCCCTCGTTGAAAAATGTTCATGTGACCTCCAGTGGTGGATTGTATATGGGCTCATAGCTACTAACAGGTATGTGGTGCACCTTAATCCTGCAGACTGCCTGCAGACAGAAACCATCCACCATCTTTTTCCAGGTTAGACTTTTCAGCAGACTGCAGATGTGGATTCAGGGCTCAGAGATCATTTCTCTAAAATGAGTCATTTGGAAACAAGGACAACCCGTGGAAAATTCTCTGACCTTTATCCGGCCTCCGCTGAGTTCTTCGCTCAGTTTCAGGCGGGCGTCCACGACTCTCTTCAGGTCTCTCTGCAGTCGCCGCCCGAAGTCTCTGAACATGGTGGATCCTCCGGAGAGCACGATGTTCTGACACACAAACACGGCGTCAGTTAACAGCATCAGACACCTGCGGTTTGCTTTGACGAAACGCACTCAGGTGAGTTACCTTGTACAGGGGTCGCCTCACATCGATTGGACAGCTCTGAATGACATCATCGACGACATCAGAGATAGGCTGCATGAAGTCTGGGTTAGCGAACTGAAAAACACACATGAAGCTTTGTGAACCTTTCTCTTCTGCTTCACCTGAACTTCAGTTTAACTTTAAACGTTACCCCTTTAACCTCCTCTTAGGTCACAGACTAACAGCCCGTGTGGAGCTTTTTTCATCACAATGATTTAATGAATGAGAACATCGTAATGAAGCTGCTGTATTATACCAGTGGTGAGCTATACTCGGTACTAGCTAGACAGCTCTGTAAAGTTACCTCGGGGTGGAAGAAGATCTCAGGACCCAGGAAGCGCTCGTAGCCCACATCGATGTGGAAGGCGTTCTTACTGACGGCGTTGACTCCGCGGTACTGTTTGATCCATTTCCCTGGGTCAGAGTCGTACTTTGTGAACTCCTTCACAATGTCCGGACAGATGTAACAGTACCGCTCCTGCACACACAAGTACACACAGAGGTACACACAGAAACACAGGAAATAAGGATCAGGAAGCTGGGATTAGTGTTGAAGAGGAGTAGACGAGGAGGACTAGGGTACCTTGACGGCCTTGGCGGTCTCCAGCGACTGCTCTGGGGGAATCCCCACCTCTCGGTCTCTGAGCAGCTGCTGGATGAAGAAGGTGATGTCCCGCCCTGCGATGGGGATGTGCTTTATACAGCTGCCAATCACGTAGCCCTCAGCCTGTGACGTACAGCCACGCCGACCAATCAGTGAGCAGAAAATTGCAAATCGCTAACATACACACACGCACAGATGTATTTATGGGTTCACTTCTTAATGATCTGATGGATGTGACATCAAACAGATCCTGTCCCAGGAGGACTAGAGAGGACAGACAGCTCTATGCCTGCAGCTCTCCTCCTGTGCAGTAGTGATCCTGTAGTGAATCTGTAGTTTAGTCGCATCATAAAGTCAGTAAAGATCTGTCAAAGAGTACGTGTTGGAGCGCGGCCCGTTAGTGTTTTGATGGTTGCATTTGTTTTGGGAGGAGAGCTGAGTGAAGAGTTTATAAAGGTCAACTTGGTGTAATGAGATCTAAAGATTAGTGTGTGTGTCTCACCACTGGGATGGCGTGCGTGACTCCGTCCCCGCTGTCGATGACGATGCCCGTCAAAGTTCTCTGTCCAACCTGCCGAGACGTCCAGGACGCCGCCAACGCCAACACGGCCTGATAGAGGGAGACGCCATGATGCAGCTGTATATGATGAGTCTGTGTGTCTCTCCTCACTGAGTCTCACCTGTACTGCGATGTAGAGTCCAGGTATGTTGAAGGTCTCGAACATGATCTCTGCCAGGTACTCTCTGTTCTCTGGGGTGTTGAGAGGAGGCTCCGTCTGCACACACACAAGTTTACTTACATAGACCAGTGCTGTGTCTCGATTCGCCCATTTCCTCACTATTCTGACTGCATAAGTGTGGCAGAATGCACTATGGGTACCCAGATGGTGAGTGCTGCACACTTCTCACCCTCAACGACAGCCAATCTTGGCTACGTAGCTACGTAGGAGACCCTTGAAACCTGCACAAGAATCTCTCTCTACAACCTCCCCCAGAATCCTTGAAACCTGCACAAGGACCTTTACAACCTCCCCCAGAACCCTTGAAACCTGCACAAGAATCTCTACAACCTCCCCCAGAACCCTTGAAACCTGCACAAGGACCTTTACAACCTCCCCCAGAACCCTTGAAACCTGCACAAGAATCTCTACAACCTCCCCCAGAACCCTTGAAACCTGCACAAGAATCTCTCTCTACAACCTCCCCCAGAACCCTTGAAACCTGCACAAGGACCTTTACAACCTCCCCCAGAACCCTGAAACCTGCACAAGAATCTCTACAACCTCCCCTAGATCCCTTGAAACCTGCACAAGGATCTCTACAACCTCCCCCAGAACCCTTGAAACCTGCACAAGGACCTTTACAACCTCCCCCAGAACCCTGAAACCTGCACAAGAATCTCTACAACTTCCCACAGCACATTTAGAACGTGCACAAGCACCTCTTTAACCTCTCCAAAACCCTTGAAACCTGCACAAGGATCTCTCTCTACAACCTCCCCCAGAACCCTTGAAACCTGCACAAGGACCTTTACAACCTCCCCCAGAACCCTGAAACCTGCACAAGAATCTCTACAACCTCCCCCAGAACCCTGAAACCTGCACAAGGACCTTTACAACCTCCCCTAGAACCCTTGAAACCTGCACAAGGACCTTTACAACCTCCCCTAGAACCCTTGAAACTGTATGTTAAACCACGGGTAACAGTACTGAAGAGACCCACCATGAGGAAGCTGTGGTCCTCAGGCTCGGCTCGGAGGTACTTGAAGATGATCTGCTCCATGAACTTCTCCATCAGATCCCAGTCCTCCACCATCCCATGACGGATGGGCCACTGAACACACAAGACAGGAACACATGACACAACACCAATGATGGACGAACCTCCTCCTGCTCCTCCTCCTGCTCCTCCTCCTGCTCCTCCTACCTTGGTTGCATAGTTGGGTTTGTCTACTGCTTCGTCTCCGATGTAGAAGTCCAGGTCGTCGACTCCTCGTACGAGCCTCCTCTGAGCCTGCTCTCCCACGCTGGCCGACTCCTTGATGGCGATACCTGATCCAGATCAGACCCAGAACACACACACTTGGACATATGGAGAGCACTGCGAGGTCAAAGGTCACTAATGAGCAAAGTCTGTTTGTTTCCACATTTCATTTTCACGTTATCAGTAAATTATTATCGCTGGCTAAATGAATGAGCTTTACGTTTAGCTGGCGCTTTATACAAAGCAACTGCCATCCATTGGTGGATGGCAGTGCGGGGAATTGAACTCAGGTCTACCACACCAAAGGCATGTGTCTTATCCACTGCTCCATCACCACCCCCTGAACTGACAGACTCATGAAGGACGGGTAGTTTACAGTAACAGAACCTGACTAGAACCCGTGCCCCCCTCCAGGCCGACCTCCCAGGTAAAGTTTCTTCCTCTCTGCTTCAGCACAGAGAGGAAAACACAAAGGTGAGTTTGATGCTTACAGGACGGCATGATGAACTGCGGCTCCGTGTTCCCAGCATAGCCGATCTTTGTGTACCTGAGAGACGAGAGAGAGACACAAGAACCGGTGAAGAAGAGTTTCCAGAGCTGCAGGAGGGAGGTTCCCAACGTCTGGCTCTGGGCCCAAACACGGACTCAACACGTGAAGTTAGGTCATCAGGCAGCAGGAAGGCTCACATTTCATCTCACCTGTACCTGAAGCAGCACGGTCAGGTGTTCACACCCAGAGAGCAGCTTACACACAGCCTCCATGGACCACAATGCAACGCTGCATACTGCTTCAGTACATGTGAAGTACATGTTTGAATTCAACATTTTCACCCTGAACAGAAGCTGATGTGTGCCGACGTCCTCAGACTGCGACTACATTAAACCCTCTTTGTTCTTGGATCTGGATCTCAGGTCTGAACACAGACTGTTGCCATATTTGCATGTCAGAGAAACGTCTGTGTGATAAAGTCGTGTGAAACGTTTCTGTCTCCAAACTGTCGTCTCAGTGTGAGCGTCTCCTTTCTGACTCCTCTAATAACTGAATAATGAGAGCGACCGGCTGTTTTCCTGCTGCAGCTCCTGTTCTACTTCCTCCAGCTGTCCCACATTCAGACCAGAATAGACCAGGGACTGACCTCGGATCAGCTCCTGATGCTGTCTGTCAAACATTTACATGTGGAGATAACGCCTGTCAGCTGAGTGCAGTATCTTTTATATATTCATGTTCCCGTGCCTGAAGTCAAGATAACACTTCAACAGTCAAGTTAAAACGTCCGAGCAGCAGACGCTCTGCTCCAACCAATCTGCTCAAAGTTTAGGACTTGAGACACATTCTCATCCCAACTCGTCACAAATGACAGATCAGACCCTTGACTACCTTTTAGCGTCATTTTAGCAAGTCAGCAACAATGAATACACCACGTCCGGTAAGACTTTCAAAATAAAACTAGTGGTTGACGTTGTGGAACACTGCAGTCTGTTTAAGTTTAGGAAATGATCAATGGTTTGGTTTGGTTACTTCTGTGACTTATCCTCCGTAAGTTACCCACCTTAAATAAAAACATTCAGTGTTGACTTTAGTTTGTCCGGTTTCTGGCCTTCTGTCCACGCGAGCCACCTCCTTCCTCTGACTCTCCTGTTAAATATCCAACACCTGCCTTTAGCGTTCATAAATGACGTTTCAGGGTTTCAGAGTGTCCAACTAGGACGCTAAGGGTCCATGTCTCCATATGTGACAACTTGGGAGCGAGAACTGGTTAGTTGGTTTTGACCTGAGGCTTTTTACCTGACTAGTAAAACAGTGACTGGTCCCACCTGTGTTTGTTAGCGCTCGCTGAAGAGTTGTGTTGGTGCCGCAAGTGTTCCCACGTTCTCCTGAAAGCTTTCAGTGTAACATAGTCTAATAACGGGCGCAGTGAGCGGTGATGTTAGACGCACCGTTCTCCTGTTAGTGTTTGAACATATCTTTATTTCAGGATAAATATATCAGACATAATGTTGCTTTAATGTTCTCAGTGTTTAATTTCCCTCCTGAAGGTTTAAAGTAACTTTGTTCACGAAGCTGCTGCACATAAAGTTTATCATATTAAATATCAGCTCATTGTGGTTCTATTGATCCACTAATCGTCTGCATTGAGTGAACTGGCCCTTTAATACCAACCAAAACAACACGCGCTCAGGCCCGCACGCTACAGACATGACGACGTTCACGCACACAGACAACTCGCTACATATGACGTCACATACTTTACAGCGTGTGCATCCATGCGTGTTTGTGTGTGTGTGCGTGTGTGCGTGTCCTCACCCGGTCCCGCAGTCTATCACGCACGGGGGCAGCTGCTGCAGGGCCATGTTGTGGTTCTGCTGCCGCTCGGTCCGGCCCGCAGAGCCGCCGGTGGTCAGCTGTTGTGACCGAATCGGTACAGACCGGAGAGCGCGAGGCGGAGTCTGATGATGTGATGGGAGAGAGAGAGTGTAGTCCTCCCTCCCTCTCTCTCTCCCTCTCTCTCTCTCTCTCACCCTCCCTCCCTCTCTCTCTCCCTCTCTCTCTCTCACCCTCCCTCCCTCTCGCCCTCCCTCTCTCTCTCTCTGGTTCCGGGTCGGAGGGAAAGATGGAGAAAATAGAAACACGTCTGACACGGTCACGGTAACCGGAGAGGGGTGTGTGTGTGTGTGTGTGTGTGTGTGCTGCGTTCACGTGATGTCAGCTGCATCATAAATACCTCTGCATGTAACACACAGCTCAGCCCCGCCACCTGGTGGAGACAACAACAACAACAACAAGCCTCCAGTCAGCATGTGACCTGTCTCTGAGAGGTTGTATTGATCAGTCTGTACTGTAGCAGAGTATCAGCTGCTACTAATAATACTACTACTACAGGAACTACTGTTGATGCTACTGAGTTTATACAAATGTGTTTGAGGATTTCACAGAATCTAAATATGTAGTTTACTGTAGACAAAAGAGGTTTAAACAGCAGAGCTGCAGATTTCTTTCATTATCACTTCAGTTTATTGATTAATCATCTTTGAAATGTTGAAACAAAAGAAATAGTTTTCACCAACAGTGCAAAACTCCTGATCAGCTGATGACCAATCAGTGGTTTCAGTGGTTTTACAAACACAGTAAAGTGTTGGTTCCAGCCTCCAGGTGGAGCTTTACAACTCTTCTGTATCAGAGTATTATTAATCTAAATGAGCTGATGTGCTCACACTGAGGACGGACTGTTCAGGGTGTCACTGCATGCTGATCTATAATCAATATGTAGATGATTGATCAGATGGAGCTGCTGCTGAGTGAATCCAGCAGGTGGCAGCAGACTCTCACACACAGTCTTTATGGTTCACACTAACAGCTCATCAGCAGCGAGAAACAGGGGTCTGTAATGGTTCAGCGGATAAGACTTTGGTGTGAGAGAGTTCAGTTCACCACTGTGACCCATCCACCATTGTCTCTGATCAAAACACTTAACCCCTCATTGCTCCAGAGGCGTTTGAACTCTGACATGTATAGCAATTTTAAGTCGCTTTGGACAAAAGCGTCAGCTAAATGAGTAAATTTAAACAGCTTTATATTGAAACATGACAGATTTATGTTAGGATTTGGTTTTCCAGCCGATTCCTCCTGCTCCTCGTGGTTTCCGTCGTTGTGCAATCAAAGACCTGGCATCAGCTCCACTGATGGTCCAGCCGACTCCAATTCCTGAAACTCTGTTGGTGGCTCTCTGCACAGCCCCCGGACCTCTGCCCCTCTGCCCCTCTGCCCCGCTGCACACCGAGACACCTGAGTCCGTGGACGTCCACGGCCAGCCGTCCCTCCAGTGGATCTCTGCCTCGCCGTCCAGTCACCGGCCTTCACTCCAGTTCAGCCACTGGTGGACCCAGACCCTCGCCGCCGTCCTCCGGAAAGATCTTGCCCTCCAGCTTGGCCTCCGGAGAGATCTCGCCTTCGCCGCTGGCCTCCGGGGAGGATTTGCCTTCGCCACTGGCCTTCCTGTCAGTCCCCTGAACTCAGCCGCTGGGGTCGTCCTCCTGGGCGACCTTCTGGACTCTGTTTCCTCTCTGAACTGCCTGGCCAGTTGGGTCACCCTTCTGGGCGACCTCCTGAACTCTGCTGCCCCCCTGTTCTGCCCGGCCTGTTGGGTTGCCCTCCCGGGCGTCCTCCTGAACTCTGTTTGCCCCCAATACTCAGCCACATGAGTCGTCAGTACAGTAACAGTTTTATCAGCTGCAGGTTGAACTAATCCAGGCTCGTTACATGATCACGGTACATTTACTGCATTTAGCCGACGTGCTACATCGTTAGCTCGCCTGCTGCTTTCAGTAACTATCTTTACTATCTGTGAATCTGTCACCGGAGGCTCAGCAGTGTCAGCACAGCTACATGTACTGGATGATAATGAAACGGGTAGAGAGCTGGACTGAGTATTATAAGATTGTGTCACACTTTATAACAGTCAGACCGCAGTAAGTAACTTTACTGTAACTAGTGTTAGTGGATGGCTCTTCTTCCTCTGGGTTGTATATTATGTGGGTCATGTTAGTTACAGACTGAGAGGTGGAAAAGCTGTGAACCATCAGTAAAAGGCAATAAATCTAAACTGAACGTTACGAAGCAAACAGCGGCGGGTCTGAGCTAATGTAGCGTTAGCTAGCTGCTCGTGGCTGCATCACTATGGGATAGTAAACAAATCGCTCCACATTAGCTTTTTACCGTTACATCATTTCTTGCAGGCTTTGACAAGTTGAGTTTATGTTGGAGTAGTTAGTGTTAGCAGACTCCATGTTGTAAGTTGCAGTGTCGTCGCTGCTGAGTGCAAAGTAGACACAGCGAGAGGCTCGGGAGCGCGCATGCTGGTGTCTTCGAATAGGAATCGGAAAACTTGCCTTCAGAGTTAATAGCCAAACCTGGCAAGTGGATCATTTTAATGTCAGATTACAACCCCTTCACACACAGGCAATAAAAAAGGATTCATTTTAGTAGAAAAACTACATACAGCCCTATTAAAGATAAGATTGAAGAGATCTTAAATCTCAGAACTATGAGGGATACAGTTCTGCCTCTTCATCCAAAAAGATGTCACAGTCAATTGTGAGCCACAAACTGTGATGTGTGAAACAGCCACACTTCAAATGCCCTTTTCTATAACAGGGGAACAAAAAAGATAAATAAGAAAAACGATTAATTCATTATTATAATTCTCTTTATGTTAAGTTTTGTTTTCATACTAAAATAGAGCCTCCTGCTAACATCAGTTTATGCTTTTTCCTTTTTATTATAACCTTTACAACTTTACCTTGTTTTAAAGACTAAAACATTTAAAAAATACAAACAACTGCTGCAATAAAAAGTAAAAAAAACTACACTATGATAAAATGTCATGAAATGAACAGAACAAACACTACAACTGTAGAAAAGGGAGTAACTTGTTTTTCCTTCTTGAATGACGAAATCCCCACCAAAATACTTTAAGCCTGGCTGTTTTGAATAATGGCTAGGGTAATATTTTGAAGCAGTAGTCAGGAAGTATAAAAATAACACTATCTTTTAAATACATTTTTAAAAAGTGTTTGATTAAAGCTAAAACAACTTTTAGTGAAGAGCAGGTTTGATCTTTTTCTACACATTATAAAATGAGTGTCATCTGCATAAAAACACAAAACAGTCAGGAGGACGAGCTAACCCGTGCAGCAGAGAGTAAAATAGTTTGCATAGCTGACCTGAGCCCAGGTAAATCTCCTCGTTCTGCCCCAGCTGCTGCTCTGTTGGTAAAATTCCACTACCAAATTACATTTTGAGGAAAATCCAATGCAAATGTGGCCGTGCAGCTCAGTCCAGAGCCAAACCATATCTGACTCTCCGCTCAGCTTGTTTTGAATACACCAGACGTAAGCCTCGACTCCACTCGCTGCTCTCCATGCAAATCCACAGGTGGGTCTCATTTAAAATGAGCTTGTTGTGAAACTGTCCAGAAACAAAAAGGTCAGATTACAAACAGGAGATTCTCTTGAATGCAAAACAGAGAGGGGATGATGTTTAGATGCAGCATCAGCCTGGAAACACACACCATATGTGATGGAGGTGTGGGAGACATACATGTAGATTATTTTTTTCAGCAACATTTTTATCTTTATTTAGAGAATCACTCTCTAAACTTACTGAATGAATGGCTGTCATGCCATTAATCCTTTGGTGTTTATTGGTTGTTAGAGGCAGTCAGTCACAGCGTTATTGCTCTTCCTTCCACATAGAGACAGGACAGTAGAAAGAGGTTAGAGGTAGTGATCAGTTAACTGATTGATGCTGAATGGAATCAAAGTCTGCTTCACTGAAAAAAGAAAGTCAAACATCCAAAACTGTCTAAAATAAATTAGTCTCACATTGAGATCCCTGAATTACTCACCTCTTCAGAAACAGATGGATCAGAGAAGAGAAACTGGATCAACACCAGCTTCAGAGTTTTGATATCTGGTCTGTAACAAAGAGCAACATTTATGATACCAGCTAGCAAAACATGCTAAATCAACTGTTTTCAAATAATTTCATTTTAGTTTAATTTTAAACTATTACTGCTATTTCAAACAGGAGAGACATGTGAATGAAGCAAAAATAAATGTTTATTACAACAGAAGATGTGTGAACATTA
>JALXJV020000011.1:1813890-1851721 GCA_024633595.2 Lepomis macrochirus | reverse complement strand
ATGGTTTTACTGTGTTGGTGGATTGAAAATAAAATACATCGATCAGTATTTAACCAGAGGTTCCCACATTTATGGACTGAGGCCCTAACAGAAAGTAGTTTATGACATTTCAGATGTCTGTGTCTTTAGTTCCATCAAAGATACATTCCCCTTCACCAACACAGCTCTCCGGAAGGAGACACAGTTTGGCACCTCAGCAGTTGTGGAACTGCAGTCTGGCTGCAGGGCTGTTTTATTCACTGAGAAAATCAGATGAACTCATTATTTTCTCTTTCATACAGATGATGCTGAGTCATTATTACAGTAACCATGACAACAAAGTATGATAACCGGTGTGTTTTCCATGAGTCCACTATGTTACCTATTGTAACATTAGCTTGTTCGGTAGCTTTTCTAACAGTAAGTCTCCCTCTACAGCTAGAGAAGTAAGAATCAGAATCAGCAGGTCAGACCTCCAAATAATCAGTAATTGGAATCAAACAGGAAACTGCAGTCGGTGCATCTCTTCCTACAGCTGACACGGCGATAAGCCCGTGTGAACTGATCTCAGGCTGATGTTGTACATGTTGGGTTTTGCTCAGTATGATGTTCAGTGGCAGATCAGCTGCAGCTGAATATCTAAGAGACGTCTTCTGTCCCAGAGGAAACCTAAAACACCAGTATGTGGATGATGCAAGATATTTAGTATAAAATGACCACGTGGTGAACTGATGTCAGATTTAAACAACCTGCTTTGTGTTGTTGGTCAGAGAAGAAGACTGAGGAAAGGGTGAGTCATAGCAGTTTGGTGACATCACCGTCTCCATGTTACAGTAATAGTAGTAATGCTTTCCTCTGTGTACACGGATCCTATACAAGTACAGTTCTGGCTCTTTTATTTTTGTCCCCCCAACTGTAAGATGAGATTTACACCCTTGACTACGATTTTTCAACACGCCAAAGCAGCTAGTTGGAGTGACTGTGTTACCCGCCACGTCTGAAATCCACCCGCATTTGTCTGGTTGGTGGGTGTTAATGTCCTGGTCATAATAATCTATTACTGTCAGAAATAACAGTCAGGGAGGCTCTTTGACTTTTGTACATTTTGCTCATGATCATTCTGTACTTTTACTTCAGCAGGATTTTAAACAGAGTATTTTTTACATTTCTTTTACTGAAGTAAAGGATCTGAAGTCTTCCTCCACTGGCAGACTGGTCAATGGTCCCAGTGAGACAACATGTTTAAAACATTTCTAATCACTGTATTTGTGAGGACAGCAGCTGAGACTCATGCATTATTTCAGTATTAGCTCATTTTACTATAATAAGCAGACAGACATCAGAAATGTTAAAGAATTCACTGACCTGAGAGACACAAGACAACCAGTAAGATGCTCTTCATCATCGTGCTGCTCTGCAGACTGTGTGTGTCGATGTACGGCACTGAAATTAAACTCTGCTCATATTATTGACCTTTATAGGCAAATCTGAGGAACCAGCAGCTCCTCTTCCTGTCACTGATAAATGATGCAGATCTGCTGCGCACTTTACGCAAAAAGTGGGTAGTTCCTTTTGCAATGTTATCTGTATTTAAATCATTGTGTAACCTGTTGATCTCTTCATGCCTAAAAAGCCAAGCTATTTACAGCAGCTTCACATTCACAACGAGTTCATTTATAACAGAAGATGGAAACAGGAGACGACCAGCCGAACAACAGCAGAGAAACAAAAACAACTGTAGGAGACAGAAAAGGAAAAACAGCTAAATAAATAAACAACACACCCCAGCAGAGAAACAGGAAGTAATAAGTAATTTAAATAAATACCTTAACTTAGTCCATCATTTTATCCCCCCCCCGCCGCCCTCCCAACCCCCACCGCCACCCACTTTCTCCATCTCAAAGAGGGACGTCGCCCTGTCCTCTGTGGTTATGAAGTCCTTTGAGCGCCTTGTGTTGTCCCACCTTAAATCCATCACAGACCCACTCCTGGACCCCTGCAGTTCACCTACAGAGCCAACAGGACTGTAGGTGATGCAGTAAACATGGCCCTGCTGCAGGACAAGCTCTCAGCTGAGCGTGTCTGACTCCACCTGCATGTGGATCACAGACGTCCTGGACGGACAGGAAGCAGGGCGTGAAGCTGGTAAAACATGTCTCTGATTCCAGGACCATCAGCACCGGTTCCCCTCAAGGCTGCGTTCTCCCCAACCCCTTCTCTTCTCCCTGTACACCAACAGCAGCACCTCCAGTCACCAGTCAGTCAAGCTCCTGAAGTTTTGCGGATGACACCACCCTCATCTCAGGTAGCATCTCAATTAATTAATCGTTAATCATCATTTTTAGACACACAAAACAAACCGGAGAAATGCACATGTAAATATCTGCCACATCGTAGCACCTTATCACCAAAGCGAATTCCTCTTATGTATAAAATTCTACTTAGTAATTTACTTTCTGATTCTGAGTCTGAAAAGTTAAGTGGCATCAAAGAATCTTGGAAAGAGAAAGAAAATCCCCAACTTAAGGCCACACTTCAGTCTGTCCCTTTAGGAAGCTGGTAGGAGACAGGACAGAAAACTCAGAACGTGATGCAGGGCAGTTTTCCGACACTGTGGAGGTTCAGCGGAGGGGTGACGGACACGCTGATGATGTTGATGGACAGGCTGACTAATGTGACCTGCAGAGCTCTGATGCACACAGCAGAGTTGGACCCAGGATGAAGACTTGGAGGGACAGTGTGGTGCTGGTGAACACCAGGGTAATCAGGATGTCCTCTTCTTGCTGGAGAACAGGGACGCCGCAGTTTAACATGACCACCAGGAGGAACAGGGACTTGGAGATGATGCAGTACAGCAGCATCAACAGCCAGTCGGCCAAGCACCACGCTACCCTGTAACGGAGAGGTTAGAGCCTGTGGAGAGGAAAAATTTTTCAGTCATTATTCTGAAAGTCTAATCACCTCAATCTTTTCAGAAAGTGAGCTAGCTTAGCCAGTCAACTAGCCTAGCTAGCTACTGAAATGAATTACAATATTGTTGTGAGGATACGGACATTTCAAAGGAGACAAGCATCTAATTTATGTCTCTGGTGTCACTAACAGATACACTGATAAAGTTACAACAGGCACCCTGGACCGACTGGTGATGGTGACCTCCCTTATGATGTTTTGCCCATTTCTCACAGAGGCACTGAGCTAAACGCTGTAGAGCAGATGGCACTTCTAAGCTTGAAGCTTCTTTTCTGCATTTTAGTAATGTTAGCTTTCTATTAACACTGAGGTGATTAGAGTCAAATGATCAAAAACACTATATACACACAAGAACTGTAAATACTATTAAAATATGTCCAAAGCTGACTGTGAAAAGTGGAGATCAGCGGTGAAGTTAGCAGTACTGACATTCTGAAGTAAAAGTACACTTTGGTTTGTTAAAGTCATTGGTTACTTCATGCTCACACATGTACCTTAATTTGAAAAGTCTGAGGTGTATTTAAGATATAAAAACGTTGTGTTGCCTGGAGAACGGAAGATAAAACGACAACGGTGACCTAAATTGATTAAAAGTAAGCTGTTTCTTTTTACTTTATATTGTCGACTTGAGCATTAGATTCATTTAACTGACGCTTTTATCCAAAGCGACTTACAATTCCTACATATGTCAGAGGTCACACGCCTCTGGAGCTACGAGGGATTTAGTGTCTTGCTCAGGGACACATTGGTGTCTCACAGTGGATTTGAACCCAGGTGTCTCACACCAAAGGCATGTGTCTCATCCCCTGCTCCACCACCACCCCATATACTCACACAACCCCAGATTCAGGTCTCTAGAGACCAGGGGCCGTATTACAGAAAGTTTCCTCTCTTAAGTCTTAAGTTCACACAGGAAGAGTCTCGATAGGATTTTTCTCAGTTTGGTATTACAGAAGCAAATCCTAACGAACTTTAGGAATCCTGTCTTATCTGACTTCATCCGTCTTATCTCAGGTTAGGAAATCCTAAATACGCAATCCAACATCGGTTATCAACTTTTATGTCTGTTACCTAGCAACCGATGACGCTTTTCTCTCGTCGCCGAGCTAAACTGATTTTAATCGCTGTATTTTGTAGGTTTTTTTAATGAAAGAAACTGAAAATGGAGCAAAACAATCATTGAACTTCAGGTCAGATGACTTTGTTGGTAACCACCGTCGAGAAATCCAAATCCACATAACGCTTAACTCGGGTAGAGTCAGATAGAGAGCGGGCTGAAATAGTGGACACAGTCACCGCTGCATAAAGAAAACAAGTCCATTTACAAGTGATACGAAGAGAAAGGCAACTTTAGTGTCCACCGAGCAGAGCGAAGCCACTGGTCGCTCCTCCTGAGCTCCTCACTGGCCGGCAGAAACCCATAGTTCTTCTCAGGAAAGGCTGATAAAGGCTGATAAAGGCTGATAAAGGCTGATAAAGGCTGATAAAGGCTGATAAAGACTGCGGGCTGACGGCATCATGTTTTTCATGTAGGCTACTTCTTGTCTCTAACGATCTCCTTCTATCAAAGACTTACATTAGGATCATTTTGTTACATGAAGCCTTTACGTTATCGCCGACAGCCTTTCTATTAACGAGGGTTTTGTCATCAAACACATCGGTAAAATCAATTAAAGCTAAACAGCTGTCCTAAAGTTAGGAGAGTTTATTTAGGATTTTACCAAGTTAGGATGCTTCTGTAAAACACTTTTCCTATCTGAAGTTAGGAAAGGAATATTGACTTAGGAACTGTTAATCTGTAATGGCCTTTTTCCTAAATCAGTTCCTAACCCTTATAACCATGGTTACCAAGCAGTTAGGATAGGATCTGCCGGTTAGGAAGTTTCTGTAAAACGGCCCCAGGACTCTATGGGGGGGGATTGCTCCTGCTGCCGCGTCTGTCAAGACTTATGCTGTGTTCAGACCAAACGCGATTTTCCGCCTCACAGCGCTTTCCACGCGCGAGTACATTCGCTGCGATTTTATATAAATATGAAATCGTAGTCCGACAGAGCTAACGACGCTAACAACAACACTGGAACCGGATGTGCACGGAATCTAGCTGCTGAGAAGCTCCAGTCAAGATAAATCAAGATAAATCGTTGAAATCCCCAAAATTAAAGTAAAACGCTAATTTAATAAAAACATTTAACTCCGAGCTCCTCCTCCGAGTAAACGGCATAGTTGTCAGAACCGAATCCGACCAACTTGTAGGTATTTATTTCTTGGAGCGCTGCTCCCTGCTCCTCTGCTCGCCCAAGTTTAGCGGCTGTCACCCGGCCTGCAGATTTTCAATCCCCCGCTCTGCCCGGCCCTCTGCACACAACGCTCTGAAGCCTCGGTGACGTACGGACAATCTCAACACTGATAGGCTATCGCGACTCAGCGTTGCGCGTCTTTTTCGCTTGAGTTGAAAATATTCAACTCACGCGAATTCCATCACGTTGCCATCGCGTCGCCGGCCCCGCCCACTTCGCGTCGGTGCGCGCCGCCCGACTGGAAATCGCGGCTCAACGCGTCTTTGCATTGCATTTGTATGTAAACTCACCGCCCCAAACGCTCGATTCGCGTTTGGTGTGAAAGCACCATTAATGTTCACACATCTTCTGTTATAATAAACATTTATTTTTGCTTCATTCACATGTCTCTCCTGTTTGAAATAGCAGTAATAGTTTAAAATTAAACTAAAATGAAATTATTTGAAAACAGTTGATTTAGCATGTTTTGCTAGCTGGTATCATAAATGTTGCTCTTTGTTACAGACCAGATATCAAAACTCTGAAGCTGGTGTTGATCCAGTTTCTCTTCTCTGATCCTTCTGTTTCTGAAGAGGTGAGTAATTCAGGGATCTCAATGTGAGACTAATTTATTTTAAACAGTTTTGGGTGTTTGACTTTCTTTTTTCAGTGAAGCAGACTTTGATTCTATTCAGCATCAATCAGTTAACTGATCACTACCTCTAACCTCTTTCTACTGTCCTGTCTCTATGTGGAAGGAAAGAGCAATAACATGCTTATCGTGACTGACTGCCTCTAACAACCAATAAACACCAAAGGATTAATGGCATGACAGCCATTCATTCAGTAAGTTTAGAGAGTGATTCTCTAAATAAAGATAAAAATGTTGCTGAAAAAAATAATCTACATGTATGTCTCCCACACCTCCATCACATATGGTGTGTGTTTCCAGGCTGATGCTGCATCTAAACATCATCCCCTCTCTGTTTTGCATTCAAGAGAATCTCCTGTTTGCAATCTGACCTTTTTGTTTCTGGACAGTTTCACAACAAGCTCATTTTAAATGAGACCCACCTGTGGATTTGCATGGAGGGCAGCGAGTGGAGTCGAGGCTTACGTCTGGTGTATTCAAAACAAGCTGAGCGGAGAGTCAGATATGGTTTGGCTCTGGACTGAGCGTACGGCCACATTTGCATTGGATTTTCCTCAAAATGTAATTTGGTAGTGGAATTTTACCAACAGAGCAGCAGCTGGGGCAGAACGAGGAGATTTACCTGGGCTCAGGTCAGCTATGCAAACTATTTTACTCTCTGCTGCACGGGTTAGCTCGTCCTCCTGACTGTTTTGTGTTTTTATGCAGATGACACTCATTTTATAATGTGTAGAAAAAGATCAAACCTGCTCTTCACTACAAGTTGTTTTAGCTTTAATCAAACACTTTTCAAAATGTATTTAAAAGATAGTGTTATTTTTATACTTCCTGACTACTGCTTCAAAATATTACCCTAGCCATTATTCAAAACAGCCAGGCTTAAAGTATTTTGGTGGGGATTTGGTCATTCAAGAAGGAAAAACAAGTTACTCCCTTTTCTACAGTTGTAGTGTTTGTTCTGTTCATTTCATGACATTTTATCATAGTGTAGTTTTTCTACTTTTTATTGCAGCAGTTGTTTGTATTTTTTAAATGTTTTAGTCTTTAAAACAAGGTAAAGTTGTAAAGGTTATAATAAAAAGGAAAAAGCATAAACTGATGTTAGCAGGAGGCTCTATTTTAGTATGAAAACAAAACTTAACATAAAGATAATTATAATAATGAATTAATCGTTTTTCTTATTTATCTTTTTTGTTCCCCTGTTATAGAAAAGGGCATTTGAAGTGTGGCTGTTTCACACATCACAGTTTGTGGCTCACAATTGACTGTGACATCTTTTTGGATGAAGAGGCAGAACTGTATCCCTCATAGTTCTGAGATTTAAGATCTCTTCAATCTTATCTTTAATAGGGCTGTATGTAGTTTTTCTACTAAAATGAATCCTTTTTTATTGCCTGTGTGTGAAGGGGTTGTAATTTGACATTAAAATGATCCACTTGCCAGGTTTGGCTATTAACTCTGAAGGCAGGTATTCCGATTCCTATTCGAAGACACCAGCATGCGCGCTCCCGAGCCTCTCGCTGTGTCTACTTTGCACTCAGCAGCGACGACACTGCAACTTACGACATGGAGTCTGCTAACACTAAGAAAGACCTGCTCCCAGCACAACACAGACTCCAACATAAACTCAACTTGTCAAAGCCTGCAAGACATGATGTAACGGTAAAAAGCTAATGTGGAGCGATTTGTTTACTGTCCCATAGTGATGCAGCCACGAGCAGCTAGCTAACGCTACATTAGCTCAGACCCGCCGCTGTTTGCTTCGTAACGTTCAGTTTAGATTTATTGCCTTTTACTGATGGGTACACAGCTTTTCCACCTCTCAGTCGCTGTAACTAACATGACCCACATAATATACAACCCAGAGGAAGAAGAGCCATCCACTAACACTAGTTACAGTAAAGTTACTTACTGCGGTCTGACTGTTATAAAGTGTGACACAATCTTATAATATTCAGTCCAGCTCTCTACCCGTTTCATTATCATCCAGTACATGTAGCTGTGCTGACATTGTCGAGCCTCCAGTGACAGATTCACAGATAGTAAAGATGGTTACTGAAAGCAGCAGGCGAGCTAACGATGTAGCACGTTGGCTAAATGCAGTAAATGTACCGTGATCATGTAACGAGCCTGGATTAGTTCAACCTGCAGCTGATAAAACTATTACTGTAATGTTGCAGTGGGAGTTTCCCAGAGTTCCCAGCTCTATCTGTCTGTAGCCGCCCTCACTTTGCCTTTTTTCGGGAGCACTGTGCCGATATGCCGCTGTCTCGCTACGCTGAATGAAGTAACATTAGTGTTGATCCGCCTCTGAGAGGGCAAGGTTGAAGTAACAGAGCCTGAACATGTCTGAGTGAAAAGCCACAGCCTGCATGCTGCTGTTCTTTCTGCATGAAAGCGGTTGTGTTTCGGGTTCTGCTCGCTCATGACTTCAAGCGAGCACGCGTACGAGCACACACCTGGTTGCAATCTTAAAACGGCACCGCTAGTGGCCGCTGGAAACTACATAATGCCCCTTTAACTATACTGGGACGTCCCAGTTTAAATCTACTGACCCAATTATCAAAGAGAAGCCTGGTGGAGCTCAGAAAAACCTTCCTGGAGAATCAAGACTTACCTGTGTTAACTGTGTTAACTTAAAGACACAGTGGCAACGTTGTCTTGTCTTGGTTTGTGTTGTGCGACCTACCGCACATGCTCATTAGTGCCTATCGGTGTCGTTCACACTGGGGACGCTGGGGACATGTCCCCACCACTTCTTGATATTGTCCTCATCACCTTTTAAAAATAATTTGTTTAAAAATGTCCTGAAATATAGTTTGCAACAAGAAATGTTAATGCCTTTAGAGTGGGAGACCCGGGTTCAATGCCCCACTGTAACACATCCATCAATGTGTCCCTGAGCAAGAAACTTAACCCCTAGGTGCTCCAGAGGCGTGTGACCTCTGACATATATAGCAATTGGTAAATTGTCAAATAAATGAATAAATGTAATGTCTCTGTAGAGGAAGAATCTTCAGTTTAAAAGTACATCTGGTGGTTTTGTGGTTAAGCCACAAACCACATAACTGGGCCAAACATCCCCAATATTTCAAGTTCAGTTTTAAAGTTCAGTTCATCAAACAGCCACAGCAAATACATTAACAAGACCAATTGTCTACAGCCATACCATACCAAGAGTCTACAGCCATGCCATGCCATACCATACCATACTGTACCATGCCATACCATACCAAGAGTCTACAGCCATACCATAACATACCATACCAAGAGTCTACAGCCATACCATAACATACCATACCAAGAGTCTACAGCCATGCCATACCATAACATACCATACCAAGAGTCTACAGCCATGCCATACCATACCATACCAAGAGTCTACAGCCATGCCATACCATACCATACCAAGAGTCTACAGCTATACCATAACATACCATACCAAGAGTCTACAGCCATTCCATACCCTACCATACCATACCAAGAGTCTAGAGCCATACCATACCATACCATACCATACCATACCATACCAAGAGTCTACAGCCATACCATAACATACCATACCAAGAGTCTACAGCCATGCCATACCATACCATACCAAGAGTCTACAGCTATACCATAACATACCATACCAAGAGTCTACAGCCATTCCATACCATACCATACCAAGAGTCTACAGCTATACCATACCATACCATACCAAGAGTCTAGAGCCATACCATACCATACCATACCATACCATACCAAGAGTCTACAGCCATACCATAACATACCATACCAAGAGTCTACAGCCATGCCATACCATACCATACCATACCAAGAGTCTACAGCCATGCCATACCATACCCTACCATACCATACCAAGAGTCTAGCGCCATACCATACCATACCAAGAGTCTACAGCCATGCCATACCATACCATACCATACCATACCAAGAGTCTACAGCCATACCATACCATACCATACCAAGAGTCTACAGCCATGCCATACCATACCCTACCATACCAAGAGTCTAGAGCCATACCATACCATACCATACCATACCATACCAAGAGTCTACAGCCATACCATAACATACCATACCAAGAGTCTACAGCCATACCATACCATACCATACCATACCAAGAGTCTACAGCCATACCATGACATACCATACCAATAGTCTACAGCCATGAGATACCATACCAAGAGTCTACAGCCATGCCATACCATACCATACCATACCATACCATACCAAGAGTCTACAGCCATGCCATACCATACCATGCCATACCATACCATACCATACCACACCATACCAAGAGTCTACAGCCATGCCATACCATACCATACCATACCATACCATACCAAGAGGCTACAGCCATACCATACCATACCATACCATACCAAGAGTCTACAGCCATACCATAACATACCATACCAATAGTCTACAGCCATGAGATACCATACCAAGAGTCTACAGCCATGGCATACCATACCATACCAAGAGTCTACAGCCATACCATAACATACCATACCAATAGTCTACAGCCATGAGATACCATACCAAGAGTCTACAGCCATACCATGCCATACCATACCAAGAGTCTACAGCCATACCATAACATACCATACCAATAGTCTACAGCCATGAGATACCATACCAAGAGTCTACAGCCATACCATAACGCACCATACCAAGAGTCTACAGCCATGCCATACCATACCATACCAAGAGTCTACAGCCATGCCATACCATACCATACCAAGAGTCTACAGCCATGCCATACCATACCATACCATACCATACCAAGAGTCTACAGCCATACCATACCATACCATGCCATACCATACCATACCACACCATACCAAGAGTCTACAGCCATGCCATACCATACCATACCAAGAGTCTACAGCCATGCCATACCATACCATACCAAGAGTCTACAGCCATGCCATACCATACCATACCATACCAAGAGTCTACAGCCATACCATAACATACCATACCAAGAGTCTACAGCCATGCCATACCATACCATACCATGCCATGCCATGCCATACCATACCATACCAAGAGTCTACAGCCATACCATAACATACCATACCAATAGTCTACAGCCATGAGATACCATACCAAGAGTCTACAGCCATGCCATAACATACCATACCAATAGTCTACAGCCATACCATAACATACCATACCAATAGTCTACAGCCATGAGATACCATACCAAGAGTCTACAGCCATACTATACCATACCATACCATACCAAGAGTCCACAGCCATACCATAACATACCATACCAAGAGTCTACATCCATACCATAACATACCATACCATACCAATAGTCTACAGCCATACCATGACATACCATACCAAGAGTCTACAGCCATACCATACCATACCATACCAATAGTCTACAGCCATACCATACCATACCATACCATACCATACTAAGAGTCTACATCCATACCATAACATACCATACCATACCATACCAAGAGTCTACATCCATACCATAACATACCATACCATACCAATAGTCTACAGCCATACCATGACATACCATACCAAGAGTCTACATCCATACCATAACATACCATACCATACCAATAGTCTACAGCCATACCATACCATACCATACCATACCATACCATACCATACCATACCAAGAGTCTACAGCCATACCATACCATACCATACCATACCATACCAAGAGTCTACAGCCATGCCATACCATACCATACTATACCATACCATACCATACCATACCAAGAGTCCACAGCCATACCATAACATACCATACCAAGAGTCTACAGCCATGCCATACCATACCATACCATACCATACCATACCATACCAAGAGTCTACATCCATACCATAACATACCATACCATACCAATAGTCTACAGCCATACCATGACATTCCATACCAAGAGTCTACAGCCATGCCTGCAGTCAGCTTGGCACTTCCACACATGCGCAGTAGATCTGTTGGTACCCTGGTAGCGCTATGCACCACGTGGACCCCCTCTGATGACATTTTTTCGTCTCGCAGACCTTCGCAAACTTGCGGACACGAAAAGTATAATCCTTGACTTAGACGTTCAGGTGAAGTCTTTTCTGTCCTCAGCTGTTGCAGAGATGTTCGTTCATGCTGTCGTTTGATGAATGTAACGTCTTGTTGTCGGTCCTGCAGCTTAGACCTTGTTGGTCCTGCAGCTGGAATCTCAACTAAAACTGCAACATCTGAGTATATTTCACCAGTTTCAGCTTCATCTGCTCCTTATCCCTGTCTGATCGGACATTAGAGTGCTTCTGATGAATTATAAAACCGCAAATGGGCTCGCTCCTCCTTACTCATTAAACCTTATATCCTGTGCTCTCTACTCTCAGAATACCGGCTTCCTGTCTGTCTGCGGACGTCTGTTCCTATTAGGGGTGGGAATCACCAGAGGCCCCACGATAAGATATTATCTCGATATTTATGTTGCGATTAGATTTTATTGTGATTTTAAATATATTGAGATATATTGCAATTCATTACCTTTTTCCATCTTCCAATTAGGTCCTGAAAGTCAAACTTTGTCAACATCTGTTTATCTAAAAAGATACATTTCTGTTTGTTCATATCACTTTTTCATTCCTTTATATGGTCCTGTTAAGTTTTCTAGTGCACTAAAAAAGCAATAGATTTTGTTACTCTAGTACCAAAAAGTTTAAACTCCCATCTGTAATTTATATAATAAAATATTGATACTTGCCATCCGTGTATCGATACAGTATTGCCATGGCAAATACCACAATACTATGCTGTATCTATTTCTTCCCCCACCCCTAGTTCCTATCACACCGTCTTCTCTGGAATAATCTTCCTGCTGGCATCAGACACTCTGACTCTGCTGAGGCGTTCAAAGCTCAGCAGAAAACTTGACTTCATCCAGGCCTCGTACCACTCCACCTCTGGCGGGTCATTGTTAGTCCATGCAACATTTTGATATTGACTGTATTTGTCTAACCCTCTCTTCTGTGCATACCCCACCCCACCCTGCAGACTGACCTGGAGACACATTTTAGACTCAGAAATCAGAAAGAGGATTTTCAGGTTTTATTTTCACACTATAACTTGTGTGTTTTTGCCTTGAGAGCTCACCAAAGGTTAACTTCATCAGGTAGCATTTAAACAAGACATCACTACTGTGAATTAATTAAATTTCTCCATCTATCAGCATTACATTACATTAAATTACAACCAAAAAATACTGAACAGAGTTTACTATCGGAGTCGACATGACTGGATTGTTTTATCAATCAGAAAGGTGACTGTGAGGATTGATGTTTGTTCTTCATACACATTTTAGGTGAGGAAATGTTTGCTTTGAGAGCTCAGTTTAAATGGTTTTAATTCTGAAGCATTGAAAAAGGCCGGGTGACAGCTGCTAAACTTGGGCTAGAGGAGCAGGGAGCAGCGCTCCAACCTTCGGAGAAATAAACACCCACAAGTCGGTCGGATTCGGTTCTGACAGCTACGGCGGAGGAGCTCAGAGTTAAATGTTTTTATTAAATTAGCTTTTTACTTTAGTTTTGGGGATTTCAACGTTGATTTATCTTCACTGGAGCTTCTCAGCAGCTTCGTGCACATCCGGTTCCAGTGTTGTTGTTAGCGTCGTTAGCTCTGTCGGACTACGACTTCATATTTATATAAAAACCGGACAAAGCTGGACGTTACTTGGAGAAAAGAAAGCGAGGAGGTTGAACTACCTGGTGAGTTCAGAAAACATGTGTCTGTAACTTTATTCCAGCTGTCGTTGTACTTTACTGTGACCAAGTTAGCATAGCACAGCCCTGATCGATCCGAACTCCATTCAGAAAACAAACATTTTAGAAGTTGTTGTCCTGCTGCATGAATGCAAATGTTTAACAAATCTGCATCATGTTGTGGTTATTTCGGCATCAGTTTAATCCGTTTATTACTATTTAATCACCGAAAATGTTTACTTTAGTTTCATACAGTTGTAGTAATGGCGAGTTGTGTTTATTCACCTCATCGTGTTAAAATCGCCTTCTCGCGTTGTGTGTGAACACTTGCAGCGAATGTACTCGCGCTGTGAGGCGAAAAATCACGTTTGGTCTGAAACCGGCATTAGTGTGAAACATAAAAACTGTGTGTGAGAGTCTGCTGCCACCTGCTGGATTCACTCAGCAGCAGCTCCATCTGATCAATCATCTACATATTGATTATAGATCAGCATGCAGTGACACCCTGAACAGTCCGTCCTCAGTGTGAGCACATCAGCTCATTTAAATTAATAATACGCTGAGTTTCCTTTTCAAATCCATCAGAGCTGCTGAAGATTATTTTCATTGGTGATTAATCTGCTGATTATTTTGATTGATTGTTTTTAATCCATTGAATATCAGAGAGTCCTGAACTCGTCCATCCCAGTTTCCCAGAATCCTTTACGTCTGCAGAAGTCTTGTTTTTCCGGATCAACAGTCCAAAACCCAAAGATATTCAAACAATACAGAAGAGTTGTAAAGCTCCACCTGGAGGCTGGAACCAACACTTTACTGTGTTTGTAAAACCACTGAAACCACTGATTGGTTATCAGCTGATCAGGAGTTTTGCACTGTTGAGAAAACTATTTCTTTTCTTTCAACATTTCAAAGATGATTAATCAATAAACTGAAGTGATAATGAAAGAAATCTGCAGCTCTGCTGTTTAAACCTCTTTTGTCTACAGTAAACTACATATTTAGATTCTGTGAAATCCTCAAACACATTTGTATAAACTCAGCAGCATCAACAGTAGTTCCTGTAGTAGTAGTATTATTAGTAGTAGCCAGGGCCATGCAGAGACCTTTGGAAGGGCAGGTGCTCAAAGTATAAAAAGGGCACATGGAACAAGGATTTAAATTGGACTCTTCTCATGCTATTGACATAGAAATATATCGTTATGGTTTCCTTGTTGACACACATATGCAGATGCTTCTGTATCAATACATCAGCAAATGAGGTGACGCAAAAAGAAACAGCGAATGCCCAACACTAGCTTTAAAACACTGGGCTGATAACTTACAGGGAACAGTTGTTGTTGAGGGGTTGCTATGGATACTGCTGCTGCTGTTGTTGTGTTGATGCTGATACTACTGGAGGTGATCTGTGACTACAGATATTAAAACAACTATAGGATATATATTAGCTGATTAAACAATTATGTGACCATAAAAAGATTGTTGAGTGTTTGGGACCAGCTCACAGTGACTGAGCTGCTGTAATACTGCAGCCTCTACCAGGCTGACTGCTGGGGAGACGCTCACAGAGCTGCACACCAAGAGCTGCAGGTGGAGGAAATAAGATTCACAAACATTTCATACATTTATCTGAAATCTAACAGGGCCGTTTTTTCTTTACTTTGATGTCAGGAATATTATAAAAGATTAATGTTAGTTAATTTATTTAGATATATGATTAGACATAGTCAATAAAAATCCAGATGTATCTCAGATTCACAATGTAATATATAAAATCATTATCACAGTTTTGCATACTGTAGACACACAGCAGGCTAACACAGACTATAGGTTTGGTATCTTATTTCCTTAGTGAGCCAGTCCCAAACACTCAACAATCTTTGCATCTTTTCATGGTCACATAATTGTTTAATCAGCTAATATATATCCTATGTTTGTTTTAACAATTCATACATTTTTCTGAATCTTATAGGGCCATTTCTTCTTCACTCTTTACTTTGATGTCAGGAATATTATTTATTTTACATCGGCACTGACATTTTTATATGTATTTCCAGTTATTGAGTTTTTATTGTAGTTGAGCTGTTGTAAACATACTGTTGCTGTCAAATGTAAATATATTCAATACTGTTCTGAATTTAATGTTTTTTTTAAAGGGTTGAAGGCTGTAAGTCAGGGGAATAGGCTCAGAATTTTACCAGTGTTGTTATACTTATTTTAAGGCACAAGGCTTTTATTAGTTACTTTAATAATCCCGGTTCAAGTGCAAAGATTTTAGTCAAATTACAAAGATTTTAGTCAAATTACACAGAAAAGATCAGAGCTCTCGACGCCCGTGAAGCTTTTCTCCCAAAACAGAGCGAAGTGAACAGAGCACCTTAGTTTATAGAGTAGAAGTAACGTCAGCTGTCGGCGTGTCGGCGTGTTAGCCCTGTCGCCTCCCTGTTACTTCTACAGGGAGGCGACACACACAGCGATAAACACAACAGCTGTGCTGCTCTCTTTGCAACAATCCACAACAAGCACATTGCAGCAAACTCTTACCGGCGGAGTCGAATGCGTCCTGTAGGCAGAGCTGCTGAATCACTGACGATGTCTGAACGGGAGGGCTCGTCACGGATGAGGTCATCAGGTGAAAAGTCATAATGTGGGTTATTTTATTTACTGCGAAATTATTATTAATTTATTTTAATAATAGTTTGATCGGACAGGCCTTGACAAAAGGGCCTTTACAACATTTAGAATAAATAAAATGAAGGAAATTTCGCGTTTGAAAAAAGGGCACTTTGGGCAGCAAAGGGCAAAAGGGCAGGTGCTCAAGCACCCATCGCACCCCCCTCTGCACGTGCCTGGTAGCAGCTGATACTCTGCTACAGTACAGACTGATCAATACAACCTCTCAGAGACAGGTCACATGCTGACTGGAGGCTTGTTGTTGTTGTTGTTGTTGTCTCCACCAGGTGGCGGGACTGAGCTGTGTGTTACATGCAGAGGTTACCAGACCGTGTCAGACATGTTTATATATCATCTTTCCCTCCAACCCGGAACCAGAGAGAGACAATTTTTTTTTAAATTGAGCACAGTCCTTTATTTCCAGTTAGTTCTGTTTACAACACTGTTGCAAGTATCAGGAAGAGAAAGATAAATTCATTCAAGAAGAAAATAAAACATAACATAAATGCTAAAGAAAACCCCAAATCTAAAATTCAGAGCCAAACAGTTCTCTGTGACTGAACACAGCACCTCCTGCAGCCTCCAAACATTCACAAAAACTTCTGTCTTATTTGTCAATGTGTAAAACTCCAAGTCCAGCCTGAGCCGAGCCGCCAGCAGCCCAGTCAGCATCAGAACCAGGTCCTTCGACCCCTCACACGGGTTTTCCTTGTTTTCCAAATGACTAAATTGGTCAGTCCTGAAATCATAATCAGTGTGAGTTTCTGTCCAGACTAACGTGGACCATAGATAAAAAGACTGAAAGAGAAATGCTCCCCTAAGCCCTGAATCCACACCTGCAGTCAGCTGGAAAGTCTAACCAGTGTGGAACACTGAATAAAGAGATGGTGTAAGCACATTTCACTTCATCATTAATTTAACTTTACAACGCCTGAATTACAGACATCAAAACAAGTCTCACGTTGCACATCAAAGGCCAGTTTCCAGTTAGCATCTGCTACCGCTGCTGGATGGTGTCCACGCTGGCAGCAGGAGAAGTCAAACTGAACCTTTGTCAGAGACAAGAAGTGGTGGGAAGCACAATGTTTGGTGGAGGCACCGAATGTCATTAAAGATAGAAAGTGTCCGGCATGTCTTGTTCTGTGATCAAACAACACAGTAAAGTGAGGTTCTTGGTAAAGTTATTGATTTACAAATCATGCTAAAAAAAGACATGCTAAAAGGTTTTATGATAGATATCTTGTGTATCATTCAAAGCGTTTCTGGCTGCTTACGGCCAGACCAGGCAGCAGAGGCTCACACAGTGGCAGTGTTTTAAGGACACGGTTGTTAAAGTTATGAAGAATGATACTGCTGGAAACAAACAACGTAGCTGTAGTCCTCGGGTCCACGGGTAACTCTTGCAGCCATGAGATGCACTTTTGCCTTGAAAGGTGTTCCACAAGTTCTATGACTGCTCACATTGTGTGGCGCCCAAGTGATGCTGCTTTCAACCATGTGACTTCCCAAGTCATCTATGTCCTGTACGTGGATATCTGAACTGGCCAGTAGTGTACCTGGGGACTCCTGGTGAATCAACCACAGTCCCATCGCACGGTGGATACAACAGTGAGATCTTCCAGTTCCACTGTCCTGCCGCTGCATCAAATATCACTGCCGTCCTCCCAAACTGACACCAGATGTCTGTTTCATTAGTGAATAAAATGCCACCGCTGGGAGTTTCCTTCTGCTTCCAAAACAGGAAACACTCTACATTTGTTTGCAGCATTGCTCAGCTCTCCACATTTGACCCCCCACTCGTCAACCCTTTGCTCTGCGTGTCCTGTATCGAGGTAGATGAGAGGATTGCTGGCTTGGCATTTCTGTTCTTTCCGGGTGTGCTCATCCTTTTCAAGGATTTCCTGATGATCAAACAATCTGCATGAATTTACAGCACTTGTCTTCCTCACAGTCAATTTTTGGTGGCTTGATTACAGGAATCGGGAAAATGGACCCTGGCCATAATTTGGAGTGAAATAAATTCCTTTTCTTACATCTCTACATGCCATGGGTGTAGCGTCACTGTTATGAACATCTCTGATATGTCTTAGTAAATTTTTTTGTGCCCTGAGCACAGCTGTGCAGGGTGCCTTCCCCGCTAAAGCAAAAAGGGTTGAGTTAAAGGTTTAATGAAATGGATGGAAAAGACAAGGCTTGGACACTACAACAATGATCTCCGGCAACAACAATGACCAGGCACAGAGTGAAGGGGCAAACCACTTAAATAGAACAGGTGAGGGAAATTAATTTGTCTTTGTCTGATGCAAAACATGCACGAGAAAGAGATTTAGAAAGTGCGTCATTGATTACTATTAAATAATTATAATAAATAATAATATAAAATAATTTCTAAGAAGTGAAATGCTGAGAATGTTTTATGGTGTAAACGTGTTTTAATGGTATTTCAAGATAACAATTTTATGTCCCTACAGGTACTGCAAAGGTTCCTGTAATGTTGCAAACATTCTGGGAAGGTGATGCAAGAACCAAAGACCCCTACAGGTTCAACCAAAGTTCATCCATCCATCCATCCATCTTCAGTCCTGTGTACAGGGTCGTGGGGGGTCCCAGCTGACGTTGAGCGAAAGGCGGGGTACACCCTGGACAGGTCGCCAGTCCATCGCAGGGCCATCAACCAAAGTTCCTGTAATGTTATTAAAAGTTCTGCAAATGTGATGCAAGAACCAAAACATAACCTTGTTTTTTGGACCCCTAAAGGTTCTTGTAATGTTACTAAAGGTTCTGAAAACAAGGATCTAAATAAGACATAAAAATAACATTGTAGGTTGGTCCCCTAAAGGTTCTGCAAACGTTATGGGAATGTTGTGTAGAGACCTACAGGGAAAGTCCTCCAGGTCTCTACACAACGGGGGGCTGTGGCCCAGGAGGTAGACCGGGTTCTGGGAACATTATATTTCTGAAATCAATATGGTCCCCTAAACATTCCCAAAAGGTTCTGAGTGTTCCCTGAAGATCTGCCAAATAATGTCCCCAAACTCCACAACTCACTGAATTAATCACGCCAAACACTTTTAAATCCAAAATGAAAGACTTAGAGGCAGATGTCTTAATATGTAAATGCTCTTAGATTGTAAAAATTATTTATAATGACCTTATGAAATGTTTGCATAATAGTCTGTTGTGTTATTCGTCTGTACCTATGTGTTCTTAAATGCTGCTGCCTGTCTTGGCCAAGTCACCCCTGCAAAAGAGGTTCTTAATCTCAATGTGACTCTCCTGGTTAAATAAAGGTTAAATGAAATAAAATAAAAAAATATTATTATTATTATTATTATGATTTACTAATATTTTCTGAAAGCTAAATGTGTTCTGTGTATATTTCGTTGTTGGACCGTGAAGCTCGACGCAGGTCCTTGAAGATGTGCTCCTTAGCTTGCACCTCCTCCTCCCCTTCCTGCCTCTATTTCCTCGGCCCCGCAGCCCTCCCTCCTCTGCTGTGCCTCGACCCCGGGCCGGTCCCGGTCTTGTCCCGGCATGTGCTTGGCTCTGGAGTGCAGTCCTCATCAGAGAAAATAATGGCGTCACCGTGGAAGAGCTAACATGCAAAACAACATACATGTTATGAGTCTAACACTCATAACATGTATGTTGTGAGTGTTGGTGTAACTGATGGAAACGGGAAAATGTGTATCAGCCTGTTTTCAGCTTTGCCCGATGTTACCGCAGCTGTTAGCACCGCTACCTGCTGCTAACAGTGAGCTAGCCAGCTCGTTCCATCTACAACATTAACATGCTAGCTTGATAGTGAGCACTAACAGCCGGGTTAGTTGTTTATTTTCATAATGATAAAGTTAGATGTTTTCTTTTGCTGCATGCGCGGCTCTCCGTTCCTCACACTGTGCTCGTCCTCCTGTGGTGTCGGCAAAGCGCGTTCACGTCTTTTGGGGGCGTGGCTTTGGAAGGAGCCCAAAAGGGACGGAGTGGGAGGTTCTCTGTTTAATGCTTTCAAACTCCAGCAGTTTCTTGCTAGTTTCTCAAACGTACCTACCCAGCCTTTAATAATGCGGAAGTGCCCAAGAGGGTCCAACTGCAGACCTCCACTGTCAGGCCGGTCAGGACAGGAAATACGTACAAAAACTATAAAATAAAAAGTGTGCGATTTGACAGGAAACACATTCATAATTATAAAGTTTAACCACGTAGACACAGGGGAAGGTTTTCATCGTTGATTCATATTTAACTGTTTAGTCAGCATTGTAACGGGAAACCAGCAGGCTAATTTCTTAAATACAGCATAGTGATTTGAGCCTATTCTACTTAGCACTTAATGTGCTGATGTAGCAACAAAGTCAACTGTATATCTCTTCATTCATTCAAACTAGTAACAGTATCTTGTTTTACTGGCACTATTTATTTATTCTGTCATAATGTGACGTTAACTCCGTCCATTCAGCCACAACCATCCACAGAAAAACGTAAATAACAAAGAAGAGTGTAACTTAGCCTAAAAGAAACACGCACACTTCGCATTCATAATTTACCTTTGAAGAGCAACATACTTTGGCAATTTACTGCTATCAGCTGAATTTAATAGGAAAAACTGACAACTGCAGGTATTTGAGCTGCGTAGGGGTCTGTAGTATAACGGACGTTACGGCGGGATTAATAAATAAATAACAGAAGCCTGGACAGAGACTTCATTGTTCATTACGTGGTCAACACTTTCTCTCACACACAGCAGCACACTCTTGCAAAAAAGTTTAAGTTTTAAAAGCCTAAAATAAACAAAGACTACTGCTCAAGGAGAGACCGCAAATCCGCCCTTTATGGTGTCATATTAATTATTAATCATGTCGTAATGACATTCATGCTGTGCACAGCATAGTTCATGGTCCGTGTATCTTTTGGTCATTTGATTTTCCTTTTGGAAACAGGTATTAAAAAACAAAAAACAAGTGGCTATTTGATTTTTGTTTTAACATACAAACAATAAATATAAAATACAAAGTATTTCTCTTTTTCAGTGTCAAAAATGAATGAGTGATATTTAAAAAATAATTTGAGTTTCATTTTCTATTTGAGGTATCAAAAAATAGAATAACTTTAAAAGAGAAAACGAAAAAAGGCTCGTTTGTTCATATTCCGAGACCGGATGTGGTCATTTACGTGACAAGAGCGCCGATGAGGACGGAGCTGTGTCGAAAAAAAGTACGTGCTGCCTGTGTGAGCGTGATCAGAGAGCGTGACACATGGACATGGAACAATACGTTGTTTTCCGAAACAATAAAAGAGTCTGTCTCAGGGAAGAAGACATGACTGCAGAAAAACTAAGTCGCATTTTCCAGGTAAAAATATATTAAGATAACGTTATAGCTAGCTATGAGCTACGTTACTACGTTAGCTAGCTAACTTGTTGATAAGTTACGTTACAACAAGACCATCTTTCTTATTTGGCGTGGGCGTTCACCTATGCTTCAGTCGTAACACTGACATGTCACACAGAATATCATCATACAAAGATTTTAGTGAGGCTAGCCTAACGTTACCCCCATTAAAGTTAGTGGAGGTGTTGACTAACTTTAGTGGACAGTCAGAAGTAGCTACGCCTCGTTGTGTAGTAACGTTAACGTTATATGCAACGCTATCTAATCACTTACGTTAGAGATTTAACATTAGCATTTTAATAAGTTACCTCCCACTAGTCACTGAAAAATATTAATTGAGAAATGGTTGGAAAAAAACACTTGCGGTTATTTGACTTATGAATTTCTTGACAGGTCTCAGCTCATAGTCTCTACATGACTGACGACGCAAATGTGGCAATTTTTCCTGGAGCCTCTGGTGTTTTCAGCACATTGGACCTTACTCCAAGAGCTCACTATGAGGTTCACGGTGAGGAGGAGGACACCTCATCAGCTTCAAATACCACAGCTCAACGTTTCACATTCATGCGAACACCTGCGACTACTTCTAGTCCAGCTGCGCAGCGGCCTGCCTCAGCCCCCCCCAGAGCCACTGTCTCTAAAACATTTCAAAGGTAACTTCTTAAATTACGGTGACACGAGTTATAATTTTAAATGTACAACTTACAGGATGGGAAGTAATGAAAATAGTTAGATATACTTGCAAAACACCTACTTCACATTTGACATGATCAACTTCAGTTGCCATTCTTTCACTCCTTTGTAGTTGTAGTGTAATAGTTGTACATTTCATTTAAATTATTATGAACATTTTAACATTTCTCCCTGACTTTCATATCCTCTGCAAAGAAAGTGGTGGGGGTTATGTTTTGGCAGTGTCTGTTTGTCAGCAAGCTTATGCAAAACGTTATAAATGTATTTAAATGTTTATTGTTTGGTCCTGAGCCAAGGAAGAGATGATTACATTCGCACGCCAGTCAACCCAAAGATACAACAAGAATAACCTGAGCGCATTTTACAGTTATTGTTGATATACAAAATACATAAGACTATTAACCACTACTAGGATTATGAATGCTGTGTGTCTCATAACGATTATTTTAATATGATATTCTTCCAGATCGATTTTTCTTGCTGAGGTGGTTGGTGGGAGGTTGAGTCCCAGCAGAATGGTGGTGGTCCGGTTTTTAGAATTTGAGGCTACCCTTCAGGGGATCATTGGAAAAGTGCTAGATGCCATTGGAAGTCATGACCCCATAGTATTGACTGATGCGCAGGGGAATGCAATTTTGGAGTCTGAAGGAACAACAGGTGGGAAAAATTTAAAATTTTAAAATTAGATGGGACATGATAACTTAACCAACACTAAGTTTTAATGTTTTTCCTGGATTCATCCCCCACTGTAAAGGGTCACAGTACTGGAAACAAAATGCACGAAAGATCCTTGCTGTACAAGAACAGGGCTTCCAGGAGTTGCAGGGCACCAAAAGGAGGAGAATGAGGTAATCTTAAGTATTCATATTTCTCTTATTTGTCCAAAGATTGAAATACATTGTGTTTCCTTATATTTATCCTTACCTTTGTTGTTCAGACTACTGAAAAAACTTTATTTCAAATCAGCACCTGTTTGCCAACTCTTTGGCCTTTACTGCTTCTGTATTTTAGTGGCTTCTATAATGTTTGGGACAAAGATTTATTTGGCAACCACTACCAAAACCGCTAAAACACAACCAGTATATATCTATTATGTTTTTTCCTTGTAACAGCCGAAAAGATGAAGATGCTGCAGGCATTGGAGAGGTCACTGAGAAGATAGAAGAGCTTGTGCTGGCATCACAGAGCCTACCAGATGTCACTTCAGCAATCAGAGAGCTCACCAATGTAGCTGCCACTCAAAGAGTGATCCTGACTCCTTCCCAGCTACAGACCATCAAGCAAGGGTTCTGCTGTGTTGTTTGTATGAGTAAGTACACACTAGATAGTCATTGTCCCACATGTACATTTATTTTGGATCCATTTTGTGAAGTGTGTTCCAGAATTTGAAATTTCTAAATACATATAAATGATTACATTCTCTAACCCCGGTCACCTATGTCTCATCCACGACAATCAATTACATGTACTGAAGCGGACCTTTGTGTAACAGCCTATGGTGTAATGATACATTAACAAAGACATTTTAGGTTGAGTAAAAAGAAAACATTGTCACCCAGTACATCAATAACACATTGAGGTTGTATGGACACACACACACTAACACACACTAACACACAGAATGACTAGTTTTTCTCATTTTGTCTTTTAGAGTTCATTGAGGAGCCAGTCTTCACACAGTGTTGCCGGAGCATTATTGGCTGCAAAACATGTGTGGAACAGTGGCAGGAGACCTCTGTGCACTGTGCAAAATGTAGAGGGAACACTGCAGGCAACAACATATTTGAAATCAATGGTCTGTCAGAGGCATTTTCTGTTCTGAGATCCCTTTTTGAAGAGGAGTAACATTTTGCACTTTTACACCCACAAATAGGTAAAAAATCCACGTTATATTTGAGTTTGTTTTATAGGTTCAAAAATGTGGGTCAGAGCTGTAGTAGCGATGTGAATTTATTTACATGTTTGGGCTGGATGATGCCATATCGGTGTTCATTGTTCTTGTTACAAAAGTGCTGTCTCTAAGTTAAACAGAGCTGGCTTTTCACACATTGCGCTGAGTTGTGGAAATAAGACAGAGCAATGCCTGTTTGTATGGAGCAAAGTCATTGTTTACTGCTCTAGAGAACAAGTCTGAAATGTCTGAATATTGCTCTGCAAACTGGTTCTCAACTGTAATCTTGTCCTGTTCAGTTGAAAATGGATCAACTCCAAAAGTTGAATGTCTGGTGAGTGAGGATCCCAGCTGTTGGCTGTAAAGGTCTGCTGCTTCAGCTGAATGAGGCAACAGCTCCTGTGGGATTTTTTTGGGACACCCACGGCCAGCCAAGTCATTTGGTATACCTTTACCTGTAAAATAAAGAACATACTGTTGGTCTTGGAACTGATGAATGCCTGTTGTAATTATTGTAATCTTCGAAACACTGTTTTATTTCACCTGGGATTCGATGAGCATTCCATGACTCCACCAGCCTTGTAAGACCAATCTCGCACAAGCGGCCAGTCAGGTTGGACACACAATATCTCACAAGGCTGTCACTCATGTCTATTTCCTCTTGATCCACCAACTGCAGAAGTGCTGTCTTCAGTGGATAGTTGACACGATTGTTGACTTCAGGCCAGATTCGTTCAATTATATGATTCTGAATTTCCAACAAAGATGTGTAATCAGTCAGTTTGTTCTGGTGGGTAAATAAAACATTGTCTGTGGTCATGGAAAAATGGTCATGCAGAATTCCCAGTAAATCTGTAAAGTTACCAACTCAGCAGTCATTATGCACATTGACTGCTGAGCTAGTAAATTTATAGTTTTACCAGGAATTCTGCATAAGGAGCATTTTCCCAAAGAGAAAACAAAAATCACAATGCTCATCACATAACGAGAATATAAAGGCTGAATTAAGTCCAGTGTGCTTGCTTCTGCAGTTATTTATTGTTAAGCTATAACTAGATTTTAAAAAGAAACCTGTTCATGGCCATGGTTAATTTTATATTTAATTGCCCTAAAGTGTAGAAATAGTAGTGACAATTTATCTCATGTATGCAAGAAAACTGGTGCTGAAGCAAGTAGAATAAGAGTGGTAATAATAAAAGCAGGCATACAAGTGTATTGCTGAAGCAACCAAACAAAGTATTGAACCCTGTAGCCTTGTGGATGAAGTCTGTAAATAAGGCCTTCGCTCCTGATTATGGCGGTGAGATGACAGCAGCTCCTGCATGAAGAGCGTCAAATAAAACTCCTTGCCATGATCTACTCGCACCTGGTCCCACATACCATAGGCAAGTACTGCAGGCCTATTGGATGAAAAAGTCAGTTTTATTTTGTGCAAAACTGCCAACTTAACTGTTATCAGTTATTTGCTTCATAACGTAGATGTTCAAAAGTTATTATATAGTTATATATTCTCTGATGGTAGTCATGTGTATACAATTCCTTTAGTGTCAACAATAATACATTGGCTATTACCTGAAAACATCTTCATAGATGGTAAGGTTGTTTTTTATAGGCATTGTAGAATGAGCAACAACCTTTTTGCTGAAGCCATCAATGGCTAAAACATGGGTGACCCCAAACATAGCCAGTTTTTCATTTTGGTCCAAATGAACCTTGTGACCCATGTAATCAGCTTGATATGGTATGGGGTTGAGATTGCGGGCACCCTAAGAGAGATAAGAAAACGATGTAACTATTTCACAAAAAATAAAATCCTATTACTCCTATATGCACTACATCAGTTGCAGATCTGTCAAAAAATGAAAATAAAAATTTGTTCTGATTACAGACTTACTATCAATAATCAGTAAGTTTTTAATCTTATACAAGTAACTACAGCTAAACAAACAACAAAACACACACACAGCTCATATTTACACATAAATTCCACATGTTTGATTGTGTAAAATATTAGAGATGAGACAGTAACAGACCTGACGCCTTGCTTCATGGTAAGGCTGATGCATTGACCTGAGCACTGATCCAACTCGTGTCTCTGCAGCATGCACTCCTTTCATAGCGAGATACCCCTTCATCATCCTTCTTCCATATGTAGGTCCAGTCTAGAAAATAACAAATAAACATTATTTTCACGTTCCAAAATCATACCAGCTGATGTATCTGTATATCATGAAATTAGACAGTGTAGGTTGCGTTTTGTTGTAATGTATCAGTGTTGTGATGATTATGTTGACTGTGACTATTTATTAATAGTGGAAGGCTGAGGATATTTATTGTGATTTATTTACTATTCGTAATAAACGGGCATAAAAGATGCCAGTCAAATTTGATAAAACATAGAAATGCGGGACATACTGGTGTGTGCATGTTACTGCATGTTCGTTCTCACACGCTCTCTCTCTCTCTCACTCACTCACACACACACACACACACACACACACACACACACACACACACAACCTGTAGCAAAAGAGAAATAAAGCAGGATCATACCTCAGTTATAGCTTTTGCCACTTCCAACTCCAAATGTGCGTCGGGGAGTCCCATCAAACTTAATCCATTTTCATTGCAAAATCTCCTCACGTTTCTTGCGGAACATCCTCTTGCTCCCCCACTTACTTGTGATATCTGCGCTGAGATTTCTGCGGATGACTGGCCTTGTTTTGCCATGTCTAAAATCATAGCTGAGTAATGTTCTAAAGACATTTTATTCTGGGCTACAACAACACCGGTACCCTGTCAAATTTGGCGCTCTTGTCACTGAAATGACCACATCCGGTCTTAAAATACGAACAAACGAGCCTTTTTCTGTTTCTGTTTTCCGGTGATTTTATTTTTTGTTATTCAAAAAAGAAAATGAAACTCAAATTATTTAGTATATTTCACTTGTTCATTTTTGACACTGAAAAAGAGAAATTTTTGTATATTAAAACAAAAATCAAATAGCCACTTGTTTTTTGTTTTATTATACCCGTTTCTGAAAGGAAAATCAAATGACCAAAAGATACACGGACCGTTCATAGTGTTTATTTTAGTGAGTTTATCTTGTTAATGTGGGCGGCGCTGTGTGCTTGCTTGGTGTCTCCAAAATTGTCCTTGGGTGTGAATGTGAATGTGACTTGTGGTTTGTCTATGTGTGGCTTTGCGATGGACTGGCGACCTGTCCAGGCTGTACCCCGCCTTTCACCTGACGTAAGCTGGGATCAGCTCCAGCCCCCCTGTACCCTGTATAAGCGGTTGACGATGGATGGATCTTGTTCATGTAATGTACATTTGTGATAAAAAATGAATTAGTGACCCCCACAAATTCAGGATTAAGAGCTCAGACTCTCCTTATGGACCATAACTAGAACCCTGCTGGACTATGTGGACTATCAAACTGTACAATCCATAAAAATGAACACACATGCAAATCAACATGTATACCTGTATCAATAAGTTTGTGAATATCCCCTTTTTAAAAATGAATGGAGACAATAGCCTACTGTAATAATACGTTTACTTTAGTCACTACACACACAGATTTAACAGTTAGAAAAGGAGCTGGCAGCAGTGACTGATTTGTTATTATCCAAAACATTAAAAAAAACAATCACACAAATTAGGATCTGCCAACAGTGGCTGTGGTGAGGAGGAGTTTCTTTATGTGGATAACTGTTCAAATAACCGTGTGTGTAAATATCTCACCGCTCCAAAACAGCTGATTCAAACTATAAACTCCTTATGAATCCTGGAGCTGCTTCAATCAGCTGTGTTGAAGCAGGGAGACATTAAATCATGCAGGGCAGGGGGGTAACTTTCTCCATGTTAGGGATGGGAAACACTGTCGTAATACATAAACTTCAATTCAACTAAGATCAATTCATACAGCCAGCAAAGTCTTTGCCTGCTGTTTAACGCTAAGTGTGAACAGCTACACCGAACGGTCTGAACGATATAGATTTTTATTTTATCTTCTTTTGGACAAATAACTAACCTGAGCGTCATCAACATTGTGACGACTTCCCCAGTCTGCCTGCCTGTCTTCTGTTTTGCAGATTCTGGGTGTGGCTTGTAGGCAGAGCTTGGAGGGTCCAATGCGTCTACCTGCCCCTCTGGGCTGGGCTTCCTAGAGGGGGGCATAAAGGGCTGCCTTTCTAGAAATCACTCTCTCTGCTGGCCTGCTGCTTCAACCTCAGCCTTTGTTCCTTTGTTTAATTTGCTGCACCCACCAACATGCATCGCACTTCATTCTCACTCATCCACACACTTCTGACATGACTGATGTTCCTCATAGCTTCCCACACCATAACCTTAGTTAAGTTGTTTGTTAGTTTGAGTTAAATAAACCACTTTTGTTCCTGTTATCTGTGTCAGGCCTCCCTTTTTGTTGCCAGCCATGTGCCAGGTGGTAACAACATGTTAAGACAAATGCAGACCTTTGCTCTTGGAAAATGCTTTAGGAAAAACGAACCACAGCAGCTTCACACAGTCTGAGTAACGTTAACTTACGTTTTCCAAAGGAAGAACAGCTAACGCTGCTTCAGGAGCTAACGCTAGCCACCGTTGGCGTAGAGCTAACGTTACCTATGTAGAAGGACAAATAACCTAATTTAAACACAGGTAACATTATGTAATTTGTGTGCCTTAGATGGATAATGTTGACAGCGGTAGCTATTGACGGCAAACACATACCAAGAGCAATGCATTCAGACGTTACTCAATGTTTTGGATAATGCTAATAGTCGCGTACTGCGAACACGTTCATCCTGTGGGGATGTAAAAAACTGACCGGCCTGACAGAGGAAGTGGACCCCTCTCAAAGTGCCTCAAAACTAAACAAATATATGGATCAGCTGACTGATCAGCTAAATACTATAGATCAATGCAATTTAACTTATCTTACCTAGGATACCTAATTTATGGTGTTGTAATGTAAATGCAGAGTATTTCAGTCCTCATGTGACTCTGTAAACCTGCAAGTTGTTAACGTGGCCTCTTTCCCATCCATCCATCATCTGCTCAGTAATTAACAAAGAAAACAAATTCTGTCGGCACATTTTTGGGCCCAAACCTGAAAGGTCTTTTATCATTTTAGTTTGGTTTAACATCAAGATCTACAAGGATCAGAAGCAGCATCTCCCATCTAATATTACTGTGGTCAATCCCCAAAATACACTTTTCCTGAAGTAGGACAGAGTTCATTCCTTATTCAGTGTGATGTGTCACATCCTTCCAGTCCTGTGTTTACATGTGGAAATATGGTTTTATCAGTCTGGTTCACAAACTGTAACCTTGAAGCCAAAAGCCACGTTTCATTTCTGTTTTTATTTTGAAGACACTTGACTCAGTAACATTGCTGATGAGGGACAAACCCCTCCTATGACTACAGGTCTACAGGATGGATTCAGGGTTCTGGTTAAGCTCTTCAGACACTGATCATAGTGTGAATTAGCAGGTAGAATATCAACATTCACCAAGGATTACAGAGAAACACAAGTTAGATTTCAGTCTTAGAGCTCATCCTCCTCTTTGTGGAAGACTTTCCCATCAGGCTGCTCTCTCCACTTCAGGGTGACTCCACTCTCTCCTTCCTGCTGCAGCTGGTCCTGGAGCTGGGAAACACACATGGCAGCCATCAGGAAACATTTGCTCAGATCTACATTGTTTGTTGGAAGCTGCTTTCTGACCTGCTGTCCACAGGGAACCAAAAAGACACACAGCCAAACAAACCAATGGGCCTGGAAACTCAACAGTTCCAAGAGTTCCTGAGGGCCTCAGGGTGGATTTGGGAGACTCACCTTTTCAGCAGGTCTGCTTTCACAGCAGGGTCATTCAGATCCACAGAGGAGTCCTCCAGCTTCATCCTCAGCTTTACTGCCCGTTTCATTACTGCTTAGACAGAGAAGAACAACATGCTGAATCACCTTTGTGATACCAAACTCAGTTATTCTCTCTTCTGCTGAAGCTCAGTAAACTCACTCACCAGGAGGAGGTGGAGGGAGACGCTGTAGCAGACAAATGGGAGCCTGTTGTTACAGGGAAGAAGAAGCCATTTTCCTGAAATCGACACATCTGAACAACCACATGTGACACTCTCCCAGTAGATTCTGTATGAAGATGTGTACCAGAATCTGAATGAGGAATCTCTCCCATCAGACCAGTAAGTGTGAGGATCTCCGAACAAACCAACCCATGCCTGGGTTCCACTCGGTATCAGGCTCTGGACCTTCTGGCGTCAGTCTGGTTCCTCACAGTGGCCAGGTCCATGAAGTTCTCCCTGCAGTACCTCTGAGCACTGAACCAACTCAATGACTGACTCACATAAACAAATTTAGGATCCAGCTGTGTTCCTGCAGATTGGGAAAAATGTTCTTTGAGTTGACAGACTTTAAAATAATCATTATCAGAGAGGAAATAATGTTTTGATTGGTACTTACCATTATTACAGATGGATGGATATCCCAGTGCACAATTATCAGTCTGCCATCCATAATAATATGATCCACCTAAAACACAAGAGTTATTGGACTCAGAGATTAGAGCTGGATCAAAGTATATCCACCCCGTATAGTCAGCTCCTCTCCATGTGTAGCCGTCTGACCACCTCCAGTTCATATTAGTGTACAGGCCAATCCAGAACACATATTGATTGTTAAAAGATGAAGCTGTGTTAATAAGTTGGTTCATTTCTTCAGTGTTGTCGATGGTGGCCAGGTCTGTGTATTTCTGTCTGCAGTAGGTCTGAGCTTCAGTCCAGGTCATAGGATCAGGAACATAGTGGTACTGATGGAGGAGGCAGGAGGAGGGGTCCCAGCCTGTGAGGAGAACAAGTGCCTGATTGGTTAAATGTTGAATCCACAATCTGAGTATGTCTGTTAACATTACACATGGTTTTACTGTGTTGGTGGATTGAAAGTAAAATACATCGATCAGTATTTAACCAGAGGTTCCCACATTTATGGATTGTGGCCCTAACAAAATGTGGTTTATCACATTTCAGATGTCTGTGTCTTTAGTTCCATCAAAGATGCATTTCCCCTCTAAACCGGGTCAGGATGCCCCCCCCCCCTAAAAAATCCTTGAATAATATAATGATATATACTTAAAATAACTATGTAAGTAGCAAAACAATACAAACACAAACGGGTTGATCACGGTGCGATTTAAGTTTAGAAACATCCTGAGTCACCCTTCCTTTCCTCACAGTGGTTTGGTCCACTGCTCTCCCCCCTTCACCAACACAGGCTCGTTTCCTCGCTTGAACCGGAAGTTGTTCCGCTCCGCCATCTTGCGGACCGTCCCAAAGCCCTTAGTTGTGTTTGAGGATCGAGGATTGATCTCTGAGGAGCTATGAGCGAGGATACACCTGTGCATCCTTCACGGAAGTCTTTTACTGAGCGACACGCCCCCTTTCTGGGTCGCTGTTATGTTGACTGGACGCTGCAGCTGATCTGATACAGATAACATCAAAGTCCAGTGCATCACTGCAAAGAGTTACTATATTTGATTTGTTTTACACAAGTTTCTTCATTTATTAGAAAGATTTTATTTTCCTTTTATTTCTCCTGTCAACTTTTATTATGGAGACAATTAAAGTCAGAGAGTCTGTCAGCAATAAACATGTTTCACATCATTGAACATGTCTATACTATAAAATAAAGCCGCTCATCCAGCTGATCTCACCTCCTGCATCTGATGAACGCAGCCGGTGGCTCCGCCAGTAAAATCAGCTGATGAAAGTATGAACCAAAGCCGCTACGCTAATAGAAAAGCGTCAGATTGAGATGACAGAGCGCAGTGATCGATCAGTGACGAGGGATGTGACTTGAATGTAGCAGTAGGTCGACTTAGAGGGACATCATTTCACTTTGTCTTAAACCTTTAGCCTGATAAATCCCAAGACATCATATTCTGGGTTATTCAATTACGAAATCACAATCAGAATCAATAAATAGCCTATAAATGCAGATAACATCAGTACTGTGGCAGAAGAAATGATTTTTCATGTGCAGGTGTTTGTTAAACAGGTAACAGCTACAGAATCGTGCTGCTCTGCTCTGATAACTGAGACTTTGTTAGTATCAGAACAGCTGACGTGTGCAGACACAAACTCCATCAAAAGTCTCTCCAGCTGTTAGAGCCGACTGACAGCTGATCCAGCTGTGATCGGCTGCTGCCGTCATAAGAAACGGACGTCGCGTCCTGTGAAAGGACGTCTCATGTCTCTAAAAACACATGTCCTCGTCCCTTCTCTCCTGGCTTGATAAAAGATGCAAGTGAGGGGAACGTGGATGCACTTAAGAGACTTGAGAAGGAGACACAGACAGCTCTCTGAAGGGAGACACAGTTTGGACCTTCAGTAGTTGTGGAACTGCAGTCTGGCTGCAGGGCTGTTTTATTCACTGAGAACTTCAGATTAACTGATTATTTTCTCTTTCATATGATGCTGAGTCATTAATACAGTAACCCTGACAACAAAGTGTGTTTTCCATGAGTCCACTATGTTACCTGTTGTAACATTAGCTTGTTCGGTAGCTTTTCTAACAGCTTGTTGGACAGTAAGTCTCCCTCTACAGCGAGAGAAGCCTGGGGAAGGAAATAAGCCGTTTTACAGCTTATTGGGCCCTGAAGGGTGACCGGGGCCGAGAGGCGCCACAGATCCAGGGTTCTGCTGGTCACATTGAACGTTACATGCGCTGTGTTGCACGTCACGCACACAGCTGCACACACACTAAAACATGTCTTAGGTGTGGAAGTTCTTCACTGGAGTGGTGGAGATGGCGCAGTGGATAAGACACCTGCCTTTGGTGTGAGAGACCCGGGTTCAATCCCCCACTGTGACCCATCCAGCATTGTGTCCCTGAGCAAGACACTTAACCCCTTGTTCCTCCAGAGGCGTGCGACCTCTGACAATTGTAAGTCACTTTAAATAAAAGCGTCAGCTAAATGAATAATCGCTGCAATTTACATCTGTAGAGAAACACACTCACAAAGAGACGCTGTCTGATATTTGAAAGCATGCTGATGTCTTTCACACCACGGTGGCTCTACAAGTAAAGGTGTTGCTGCTGTGAAAACCAAATCGAAGTGAAAAAAAACCAAACACGAGTCGTCTTTTATAAAACTGCTGACAAATAAAGTCAGAGCAGACAGGCAGAGACAGACAGGTGTGTCTGAAGGGAAAAGGTGAGCAGACACTAAAATAAGGTGGAGAATTAAGTAGAATAAAAACAGTGAGATTAGAAATAAAATACTAGAAACAGGGTAATGTGCTCTATTAAAATCTATTTTAAAATGGCCTAATGTTTTAGTTGGATTGGATTTGCTCCCTGCAGAGAAAACGTGAATGTTATCTAATAATCAGTGTTTCATTGTGACCACACAGTTGAATGGGCCCCAGTGAGAATAGCCAGTGTTTATGCTGCTGCTGATGGGAGCCTAATAAATATTACTAAGAAAAGTTACAAAGATGTTTGTGTATGCTGTCAGTTATAGTTCATAAACAGAAAGAATCAGAACCTCTAAATAATCAGGAATTGGAATCAAACAGGAAAACTGCAGTCGGTGCATCTCTTCCTGCAGCTGACACGGCGATAAGCCCGTGTGAACTGTGATAACTATGATAACTCATAATAATCTATTACTGTCAGAAATAACAGTCAGGGAGGCTCTTTGACTTTTGTACATTTTGCTCATGATCCTTCTGTACTTTTACTTCAGCAGGATTTTAAACAGAGTATTTTTTACATTTCTTTTACTGAAGTAAAGGATCTGAAGTCTTCCTCCACTGGCAGACTGGTCAATGGTCCCAGTGAGACAACATGTTTAAAACATTTCTAATCACTGTGTTTGTGAGGACAGCAGCTGAGACTCATGCATTATTTCAGTATTAGCTCATTTTACTATAATAAGCAGACAGACATCAGAAATGTTAAAGAATTCACTGACCTGAGAGACACAAGACAACCAGTAAGATGCTCTTCATCATCGTGCTGCTCTGCAGACTGTGTGTGTCGATGTACAGCACTGAAAGAAAAATCTGCTCATATTATTTACCTTTTTAGGCAAATCTGAGGAAAATCAACAGCAGCTCCTCTTCCTGTCACTGATAAATGATGCAGATCTGCTGCGCACTTTACGCAAAAAGTGGGTAGTTCCTTTTGCAATGTTATCTGTATTTAAATCATGGTGTAACCTGTTGATCTCTTCATGCCTAAAAAAGCCAAGCTATTTACAGCAGCTTCACATTCACAACGGGTTCATTTATAACAGAAGATGGAAACAGGAGCCGACCAGCCGAACAACAGCAGAGAAACAAAAAACAACTGTAGGAGACAGAAAAGGAAAAACAGCAAAATAAATAAACAACACAGCCCAGCAGAGAAACAGGAAGTAATAAGTAATTTAAATAAATACCTTAACTTAGTCCATCATTTTATCCTCCCCCTCCTGAGAGCACCCCCCTCCCCCCCAACCCCCACTGCCACCCACTTTCTCCATCTCAAAGAGGGACGTCGCCCTGACCTCTGTGGTTATGAAGTCCTTTGAGCGCGCCTTGTGTTGTCCCACCTTAAATCCATCACAGACCCACTCCTGGACCCCCTGCAGTTCACCTACAGAGCCAACAGGACTGTAGGTGATGCAGTAAACATGGCCCTGCTGCAGGACAAGCTCTCTCAGCTGAACGTGTCTGACTCCACCTGCATGTGGATCACAGACGTCCTGACGGACAGGAAGCAGGACGTGAAGCTGGGAAAACATGTCTCTGATTCCAGGACCATCAGCACCGGTTCCCCTCAAGGCTGCGTTCTCCCCTTCTCTTCTCCCTGTACACCAACAGCAGCACCTCCAGTCACCAGTCAGTCAAGCTCCTGAAGTTTGCGGATGACACCACCCTCATTAATCATCACTTTTAAAAACACAACACAAACCGGAGAAATGCACATGTAAATATCTGCCACATCGTAGCACCTTATCACCAAAGCGAATTCCTCTTATGTATAAAATTCTACTTGGTAATTTACTTTCTGATTCTGAGTCTGAAAAGTTAAGTGGCGTCAAAGAATCTTGGAAAGAGACAGAAAATCCCCAACTTAAGGCCACACTTCAGTCTGTCCCTTTAGGAAGCTGGTAGGAGACAGGACAGAAAACTCAGAACGTGATGCAGGGCAGTTTTCCGACACTGTGGAGGTTCAGCGGAGGGGTGACGGACACGCTGATGATGTTGATGGACAGGCTGACTAATGTGACCTGCAGAGCTCTGATGCACACAGCAGAGTTGGACCCAGGATGAAGACTTGGAGGGACTGTGTGGTGCTGGTGAACACCAGGGTAATCATGTTGTCCTCTTCTTGCTGTTCCAGATCTCACGGTCTTCATCCCCATCGCCTCGCCCTGCTGTTTCAGCAAGCAGAGAACAGGGACACCGCAGTTTAACATGACCACCAGGAGGAACAGGGACTTGGAGATGATGCAGTACAGCAGCATCAACAGCCAGTCGGCCAAGCACCACGCTAACCTGTAACGGAGAGGTTAGAGCCTGTGGAGAGGAAAAATAAGACTTGTTTAGGAAGTGACAGATCATCACAGTGAGTACAGGAAGAACTGATAATGAAACAAATGGGTACATTTAAAAGATGCTGTAAATGATCATAAAAGCTGGTATTCAAATAATTTAATATCTCAAATAACAGACGTTATTACTATAGAAACTATTGGGAGGTTTTTCATTTCAAATGCATCAAAATAAAAAGAAGGCCGAAAGACATTCAATGTAAAGAAGACGTGTTAGCTTCACTGCAGAGCTGTTTCATCCTTATTTTAGACACTTTCACAGATAGTAGATACTGTTCAGAAAGCGAGCTAGCTTAGCCAGTCAACTAGCCTAGCTAGCTACTGAAATGAATTACAATATTGTTGTGAGGATACGGACGTTTCAAAGGAGACAAGCATCTAATTTATGTCTCTGGTGTCACTAACAGATACACTGATAAAGTTACAACAGGCACCCTGGACCGACTGGTGATGGTGACCTCCCTTATGATGTTTTGCCCATTTCTCACAGAGGCACTGAGCTAAACGCTGTAGAGCAGATGGTCTGAGGTGTATTTAAGATATAAAAACGTTGTGTTGCCTGGAGAACGGAAGATAAAACGACTAAAATGCAGTGTGAATGAGCTACCTGAGGAAGACCACAACCAGGTAACAGCAACGGTGACCTAAATTGATTAAAAGTAAGAAGATTCTTTTTACTTTATATTGTCGACTTGAGCATTAGATTCATTTAACTGACGCTTTTATCCAAAGCGACTTACAATTCCTACATATGTCAGAGGTCACACGCCTCTGGAGCTACGAGGGATTTAGTGTCTTGCTCAGGGACACATTGGTGTCTCACAGTGGATTTGAACCCAGGTGTCTCACACCAAAGGCATGTGTCTCATCCCCTGCTCCACCACCACCCCATATACTCACACAACCCCAGATTCAGGTCTCTAGAGACCAGGGGCCGTATTACAGAAAGTTTCCTCTCTTAAGTCTTAAGTTCACACAGGAAGAGTCTCGATAGGATTTTTCTCAGTTTGGTATTACAGAAGCAAATCCTAACGAACTTTAGGAATCCTGTCTTATCTGACTTCATCCGTCTTATCTCAGGTTAGGAAATCCTAAATACGCAATCCAACATCGGTTATCAACTTTTATGTCTGTTACCTAGCAACCGATGACGCTTTTCTCTCGTCGCCGAGCTAAACTGATTTTAATCGCTGTATTTTGTAGGTTTTTTTTAATGAAAGAAACTGAAAATGGAGCAAAACAACAACTATCATTGAACTTTAATTAAGATGACTTTGTTGGTAACCACCGTCGAGAAATCCAAATCCACATAACGCTTAACTCGGGTAGAGTCAGATAGAGAGCGGGCTGAAATAGTGGACACAGTCACCGCTGCATAAAGAAAACAAGTCCATTTACAAGTGATACGAAGAGAAAGGCAACTTTAGTGTCCACCGAGCAGAGCGAAGCCACTGGTCGCTCCTCCTGAGCTCCTCACTGACGCCGGCAGAAACCCATAGTTCTACTCGGGAAAGGCTGATAAAGGCTGATAAAGGCTGATAAAGGCTGATAAAGGCTGATAAAGGCTGATAAAGGCTGATAAAGACTGTGGGCTGACGTCATCATGATTTTCATGGAGGCTTTTTCTTGTCTCTAACGATCTCCTTCTATCAAAGACTTACATTAGGATCATTTTGTTACATGAAGCCTTTACGTTATCGCCGACAGCCTTTCTACTAACGAGGGTTTTGTCATCAAACACATCGGTGGAATCAATTAAAGCTAAACAGCTGTCCTAAAGTTAGGAGAGTTTATTTAAGATTTTACGAAGTTAGGATGCTTCTGTAAAACACTTTTCCTATCTGAAGTTAGGAAAGGAATATTGACTTAGGAACTGTTAATCTGTAATGGCCTTTTTCCTAAATCAGTTCCTAACCCTTATAACCATGGTTACCAAGCAGTTAGGATAGGATCTGCC
>JALXJV020000011.1:1788405-1813390 GCA_024633595.2 Lepomis macrochirus | reverse complement strand
AGGAATCCCCATTGAGTCCTGGGGCCGTTTTACAGAAACTTCCTAACCGGCAGATCCTATCCTAACTGCTTGGTAACCATGGTTATAAGGGTTAGGAACTGATTTAGGAAAAAAGGCCATTACAGATTAACAGTTCCTAAGTCAATATTCCTTTCCTAACTTCAGATAGGAAAAGTGTTTTACAGAAGCATCCTAACTTGGTAAAATCTTAAATAAACTCTCCTAACTTTAGGACAGCTGTTTAGCTTTAATTGATTCTACCGATGTGTTTGATGACAAAACCCTCGTTAGTAGAAAGGCTGTCGGCGATAACGTAAAGGCTTCATGTAACAAAATGATCCTAATGCAAGTCTTTGATAGAAGGAGATCGTTAGAGACAAGAAATAGCCTCAATGAAAATCATGATGACGTCAGCCCACAGTCTTTATCAGTCTTTATCAGCCTTTATCAGCCTTTATCAGCCTTTCCTGAGAAGAACTATGGGTTTCTGCCGGCGTCAGTGAGGAGCTCAGGAGGAGCGACCAGTGGCTTCGCTCTGCTCGGTGGACACAAAAGTTGCCTTTCTCTTCGTATCACTTGTAAATGGACTTGTTTTCTTTATGCAGCGGTGACTGTGTCCACTATTTCAGCCCGCTCTCTATCTGACTCTACCCTAGTTCAGCGTTATGTGGATTTGGATTTCTCTCGACGGTGGTTACCAACAAAGTCATCTTAATTAAAGTTCAATGATAGTTGTTGTTTTGCTCCATTTTCAGTGTATGTTTCATTAAAAAAAATACAAAATACAGCGATTAAAATCAGTTTAGCTCGGCGACGAGAGAAAAGCGTCATCGGTTGCTAGGTAACAGACATAAAAGTTGATAACCGATGTTGGATTGCTTATTTAGGATTTCCTATCCTGAGATAAGACGGATGAAGTCAGATAAGACAGGATTCCTAAAGTTCGTTAGGATTTGCTTCTGTAATACCAAACTGAGAAAAATCCTATCGAGACTCTTCCTAGTGTGAACTTAAGACTTAAGATAGGAAACTTTCTGTAATCTGACCCCTGGTCTCTAGAGACCTGAATCTGGGGTTGTTGTTGAGTATATGGGGTGGTGGTGGAGCAGGGGATGAGACACATGCCTTTGGTGTGAGACACCTGGGTTCAAATCCACTGTGAGACACCAATGTGTCCCTGAGCAAGACACTAAATCCCTCAGTAGCTCCAGAGGTGTGACCTCTGACATATGTAGGAATTGTAAGTCGCTTTGGATAAAAGCGTCAGCTAAATGAATCTAATGCTCAAGTCGACAAAGTAAAGTAAAAAGAATCTTCTTACTTTTAATCAATTTAGGTCACCGTTGCTGTTACCTGGTTGTGGTCTTCCTCAGGTAGCTCATTCACACTGCATTTTAGTCGTTTTATCTTCCGTTCTCCAGGCAACACAACGTTTTTATATCTTAAATACACCTCAGACCATCTGCTCTACAGCGTTTAGCTCAGTGCCTCTGTGAGAAATGGGCAAAACATCATAAGGGAGGTCACCATCACCAGTCGGTCCAGGGTGCCTGTTGTAACTTTATCAGTGTATCTGTTAGTGACACCAGAGACATAAATTAGATGCTTGTCTCCTTTGAAGCGTCCGTATCCTCACAACAATATTGTAATTCATTTCAGTAGCTAGCTAGGCTAGTTGACTGGCTAAGCTAGCTCGCTTTCTGAACAGTATCTACTATCTGTGAAAGTGTCTAAAATAAGGATGAAACAGCTCTGCAGTGAAGCTAACACGTCTTCTTTACATTGAATGTCTTTCGGCCTTCTTTTTATTTTGATGCATTTGAAATGAAAAACCTCCCAATAGTTTCTATAGTAATAACGTCTGTTATTTGAGATATTAAATTATTTGAATACCAGCTTTTATGATCATTTACAGCATCTTTTAAATGTACCCATTTGTTTCATTATCAGTTCTTCCTGTACTCACTGTGATGATCTGTCACTTCCTAAACAAGTCTTATTTTTCCTCTCCACAGGCTCTAACCTCTCCGTTACAGGTTAGCGTGGTGCTTAGCCCGACTGGCTGTTGATGCTGCTGTACTGCATCATCTCCAAGTCCCTGTTCCTCCCTGGTGGTCATGTTAAACTGCTGGCGTCCCTGTTCTCTGCTTGCTGAAACAGCAGGGCGAGGCGATGGGGATGAAGCCGTGAGATCTGGAACAGCAAGAAGAGGACAAAATGATTACCCTGGTGTTCACCAGCACCACACAGTCCCTCCAAGTCTTCATCCTGGGTCCAACTCTGCTGTGTGCATCAGAGTTCTGCAGGTCACATTAGTCAGCCTGTCCATCAACATCATCAGCGTGTCCGTCACCCCTCCGCTGAACCTCCACAGTGTCGGAAAACTGCCCTGCATCACGTTCTGAGTTTTCTGTCCTGTCTCCTACCAGCTTCCTAAAGGGACAGACTGAAGTGTGGCCTTAAGTTGGGGATTTTCTTTCTCTTTCCAAGATTCTTTGATGCCACTTAACTTTTCAGACTCAGAATCAGAAAGTAAATTACTAAGTAGAATTTTACACATAAGAGGAATTCGCTTTGGTGATAAGGTGCTACGATGTGGCAGATATTTACATGTGCATTTCTCCGGTTTGTTTTGTGTGTCTAAAAATGATGATTAACGATTAATTAATTGAGATGCTACCTGAGATGAGGGTGGTGTCATCCGCAAACTTCAGGAGCTTGACTGACTGGTGACTGGAGGTGCTGCTGTTGGTGTACAGGGAGAAGAGAAGGGGGGGAGAACGCAGCCTTGAGGGGAACCGGTGCTGATGGTCCTGGAATCAGAGACATGTTTTCCCAGCTTCACGTCCTGCTTCCTGTCCGTCAGGGCGTCTGTGATCCACATGCAGGTGGAGTCAGACCACGTTCAGCTGAGAGCTTGTCCTGCAGCAGGGCCATGTTTACTGCATCACCTACAGTCCTGTTGGCTCTGTAGGTGAACTGCAGAGGTCCAGGAGTGGGTCTGTGATGGATTTAAGGTGGGACAACACAAAGGCTCAAAGGACTTCATAACCACAGAGGTCAGGCGGCGTCCCTCTTTGAGATGGAGAAAGTGGGTGGCGGTGGGGGGGGTGGGGGGGTGCTCTCAGGAGGGGGAAGATAAAATGATGGACTAAGTTAAGGTATTTATTTAAATTACTTATTACTTCCTGTTTCTCTGCTGGGCTGTGTTGTTTATTTATTTTGCTGTTTTCCTTTTCTGTCTCCTACAGTTGTTTTTGTTTCTCTGCTGTTGTTCGGCTGGTCGGCTCCTGTTTCCATCTTCTGTTATAAATGAACCCGTTGTGAATGTGAAGCTGCTGTAAATAGCTTGGCTTTTTTAGGCATTAAGAGATCAACAGGTTACACCATGATTTAAATACAGATAACATTGCAAAAGGAACTACCCACTTTTTGCGTAAAGTGCGCAGCAGATCTGCATCATTTATCAGTGACAGAAAGAGGAGCTGCTGTTTCCTCAGATTTGCCTATAAAGGTCAATAATATGAGCAGAGTTTAATTTCAGTGCCGTACATCGACACACACAGTCTGCAGAGCAACACGATGATGAAGAGCATCTTACTGGTTGTCTTGTGTCTCTCAGGTCAGTGAATTCTTTAACATTTCTGATGTCTGTCTGCTTATTATAGTAAAATGAGCTAATACTGAAATAATGCATGAGTCTCAGCTGCTGTCCTCACAAAGACAGTGATTAGAAATGTTTTAAACATGTTGTCTCACTGGGACCATTGACCAGTCTGCCAGTGGAGGAAGACTTCAGATCCTTTACTTCAGTAAAAGAAATGTAAAAAATACTCTGTTTAAAATCCTGCTGAAGTAAAAGTACAGAAGGATCATGAGCAAAATGTACAAAAGTCAAAAAGCCTCCCTGACTGTTATTTCTGACAGTAATAGATTATTATGAGTTATCATAGTTATCACAGTTCACACGGGCTTATCGCCGTGTCAGCTGCAGGAAGAGATGCACCGACTGCAGTTTCCTGTTTGATTCCAATTACTGATTATTTAGAGGTTCTGATTCTTTCTGTTTATGAACTATAACTGACAGCATACACAAACATCTTTGTAACTTTTCTTAGTAATATTTATTAGGCTCCCATCGGCAGCAGCATAAACACTGGCTATTCTCACTGGGGCCCATTCAACTCTGTGGTCACAATGAAACACTGATTATTAGATAACATTCACGTTTTCTCTGCAGGGAGCAAATCCAATCCAACTAAAACATTAGGCCATTTTAAAATAGATTTTAATAGAGCACATTACCCTGTTTCTAGTATTTTATTTCTAATCTCACTGTTTTTATTCTACTTAATTCTCCACATTAGTGTCTGCTCACCTTTTCCCTTCAGACACACCTGTCTGTCTCTGCCTGTCTGCTCTGACTTTATTTGTCAGCAGTTTTATAAAAGACGACTCGTGTTTGGGATTTTTTCACTTCGATTTGGTTTTCACAGCAGCAGGTGAGCAGAGCCTTTAATTACCTGTAGAGCCACCGTGGTGTGAAAGACATCAGCCTGCTTTCAAATATCCACCGAGTCTCTACCTTAATATCAGACAGCGTCTCTTTCTGTGTGTTTCTCTACAGATGTAAATTGCAGCGATTGTTCATTTAGCTGACGCTTTTATTTAAAGCGACTTACAATTGTCAGAGGTCGCACGCCTCTGGAGGAACGAGGGGTTAAGTGTCTTGCTCAGGGACACAATGGTGGATGGGTCACAGTGGGGGATTGAACCCGGGTCTCTCACACCAAAGGCAGGTGTCTTATCCACTCAGCCATCTCCACCACTCCAGTGAAGAACTTCCACACCTAAGACATGTTTTAGTGTGTGTTGCTGCTGTGTGCGTGACGTGCAACACAAGCATGTAACGTTCAATGTGACCAGCAGAACCCTGGATCTGTGAGCCTCGGCCCGGTCACCCTTCAGGGCCCAATAAGCTGTAAAGCGGCTTATTTCCTTCCCAGGCTTCTCTGGCTGTAGAGGGAGACTTACTGTCCAACAAGCCGTTAGAAAAGCGACCGAACAAGTTAATGTTACAATAGGTAACATAGTGGACTCATGGAAAACACACTTTGTTGTCATGGTTACTGTATTAATGACTCAGCATCATATGAAAGAGAAAATAATCAGTTAATCTGAAGTTCTCAGTGAATAAAACAGCCCTGCAGCCAGACTGCAGTTCCACAACTACTGAAGGGTCCAAACTGTGTCTCCTTCAGAGAGCTGTGTTGGTGAAGGGGGGGGGGCACCTTGATCACCCCGTTTGTGTTTGTATTGTTTTACTACTTACACAGTTATTTAAAGTATATATCATTGTATTATTTAAGGATTTTCTTGGGGGGGGGCATCCTGACCGGTTTAGAGGGGAAATGCATCTTTGATGGAACAAACAACTCACAGACATCTGGAATGTGATAAACTACATTTTGTTAGGGCCTCAGTCCATAAATGTGGGAACCTCTGGTTAAATACTGAACGATGTATTTTATTTTTAATCCACCAACACAGTAAAACCATGTGTAATGTTAACAGACATACTCAGATTGTGGATTCAATATTTAACCAATCAGGCACTTGTTCTCCTCACAGGCTGGGACCCCTCCTCCTGCCTCCTCCGTCAGTACCACTATGTTCCTGATCCTATGACCTGGACTGAAGCTCAGACCTACTGCAGACAGAAATACACAGACCTGGCCACCATCGACAACACTGAAGAAATGAACCAACTTATTAACACAACCTCATCTTCTGGTTCTAGCCCTTATGGTTGGATTGGCCTGTACATTAATCTGAACTGGAGGTGGTCAGACGGCTACACAGGGACAGGAGCTGACAATGTGGGGTTGATATACTTTGATCCAGCTCTAATCTCTGAGCCCAATAACTCCTGTGTTTTAGGTAGGCCTACATCATATTTTAATGAATGGGAGACTAGTAATTGTACAGTGGGATATCCATCCATCTGTAATAATGGTAAGTACCAATCAAAACATTATTTCCTCTCTGATAATGATTATTTTAAAGTCTGTTAACTCAAAGAACATTTTTCCCAATCTGCAGGAACACAGCTGGATCCTACATTTGTTTATGTGAGTCAATCATTGAGTTGGTTCAGTGCTCAGAGGTACTGCAGGGAGAACTTCATGGACCTGGCCACCATGAGGAACGACACTGAGAAGCAGAAGGTCCGGAGCCTGATACCGAGTGGAACCCGGGCATGGGTTGGTTTGTTCGGAGATCCTCACACTTACTGGTCTGATGGGAGAGATTCCTCATTCAGATCCTGGCAAACAGGTTCATACGGAATCTACTGGAAGAGTGTCGGATGTGCTATTTCAGATGTGAGGTTTTCAGGAAAATGGATGCTTTATCCCTGTAATGATACACTCCCATTCGTCTGCTACAGCGTCCGTGGTGAGTGAGTTTACTGAGCTTCAGCAGAAGAGAGAATAACTGAGTTTGGTATCACAAAGGTGATTCAGCATGTTGTTCTTCTCTGTCTAAGCAGTAATGAAACGGGCAGTAAAGCTGAGGATGAAGCTGGAGGACTCCTCTGTGGATCTGAATGACCCTGCTGTGAAAGCAGACCTGCTGAAAAAGGTGAGTCTCCCAAATCCACCCTGAGGCCCTCAGGAACTCTTGGAACTGTTGAGTTTCCAGGCCCATTGGTTTGTTTGGCTGTGTCTTTTTTGGTTCCCTGTGGACAGCAGGTCACAAAGCAGCTTCCAACAAACAATGTAGATCTGAGCAAATGTTTCCTGATGGCTGCCATGTGTGTTTCCCAGCTCCAGGACAAGCTGCAGCAGAAAGGACAGAGTGGAGTCACCCTGAAGTGGAGAGAGCAGCCTGATGGGAAAGTCTTCCACAAAGAGGAGGATGAGCTCTAAGACTGAAATCTAACTTGTGTTTCTCTGTAATCCTTGGTGAATGTTGATATTCTACCTGCTAATTCACACTATGATCAGTGTCTGAAGAGCTTAACCAGAACCCTGAATCCATCCTGTAGACCTGTAGTCATAGGAGGGGTTTGTCCCTCATCAGCAATGTTACTGAGTCAAGTGTCTTCAAAACATGTCAAAGAATAAAACATATGTAGATTCAACAAGCTCTGATTGTGTAATCTTTTCTAATTTCCAAAGCATACAGAGCAGATCCAGCAAGTCTCAATTTAAAACCAAGGCTTTCATTTTCACAGTGGCTGCTGACGTTTAGGCAAACAGTGCCTTCTTTCCTGATTAAAATGATAATCTCTGTCATCAGGGAATGCAGACATGAGACGTCCTTACAGAAGACAAGCCTTAAAGTTTACTGAACATTTCTGTTTACTATATAAACTGAAGAAGTAAGACTCCTTTACAGCAAAAGCTTCCTCTTTACTGGAAACCAACGTTATTTTGAGACTTCAGCAAGGTCTCCAGAGGTAAAGGTTAACTTTTCTAAATGTCTCTGTCTCCTCTGCTTCCACTATAAGCCTCCTAAAGTTTATTCCTCTCTGCTTCAGCACAGCGTCCACACCAAGAGGAAAACCCAAAGGTGAGGCTGAATGATGAAGCTCTGCTTCAGTACATGTGATTTATGTTTAAAACCTCTGCATGTAACACACAGCTCAGCCCCGCCACCTAGTGGAGACAACAACAACAACAACAACAACAAGCCTCCAGTCTGCATGTGACCTGTCTCTGAGAGGTTGTATTGATCAGTCTGTACTGTAGCAGAGTATCAGCTGCTACTAATAATACTACTACTACAGGAACTACTGTTGATGCTGCTGAGTTTATACAAATGTGTTTTTGAGGATTTCACAGAATCTAAATATGTAGTTTACTGTAGACAAAAGAGGTTTAAACAGCAGAGCTGCAGATTACTTTCATTATCACTTCAGTTTATTGATTAATCATCTTTGAAATGTTGAAAGAAAAGAAATAGTTTTCACCAACAGTGCAAAACTCCTGGGCCCGTATTCATAAAGAATCTAAGAGTCCTCTCAGAAAACTCTTATCTTAGCTTAAAAACTTTTACCTAGGAGTCTCAGCTTAAGAGCTATTCAGGACTGATCTGAGAGCAACTCTGAGCAAGGAAAAGACAAAAACTTTTATCTTAGTGAGGAGGCGGGGTTGACCCCGTTGCTATGTATGACACAATCTTTTGAAGACTGTGATTGGTTGGTTGTCCAAGAAGGAAAAAAAAGAGCGATTCTAAGTGTATTGTAAGCCTTCACTTTGGAAATTACATGCGTAATATTTCCAATTTGACCGTTCTCTGCTCTCTCTCTCTCACAAACACACACACACACACACACACACACACACACACACACACACACACACACACACACACACACACATTATATATGTGTATATAAATCCTGTTTTTTATTTACCATGCTGTTAATTTCCTATCAGGTATTTGATTGGCTTGGAATGATAAAAATTGTTCCACTCTTTCCAATAACACTGATTGCTGTCGTTTCTATTTAAGTGGTGGTTTGAATGTTGGTTTTAATGGATCAAACACGGAATCAAAACCAAGCAGAGCGAGAAAGCCCAACTGGACCAGTTAGTGGAAACACAAGGCAATTCTAAAAGGAAAATTCGGGCCGGGTGTCACAGCACGGGGCGAGAAGCAGACGAGGGAGCGTGGCGCAAACTATTAACGGGTCATTCTCGTTGTGTGCAAGAAGGAAGCTGCTATATTCATAAATGCAGTTTTTTGAGCCTGTAAGGTGGGAATGTCCAGTGGAAACGAAATGAACTGCGACACAATAAGAGGTTCTGACAGTGCTGTAAGGCTGATGATACACACAGCAACTTTTAGAGCAATCGTGCAGGGCAACGCTGTCGTCAGTAATAATGAGTAAAGATTACCGTAATCCCCTTCCCCCGCCACTCCGCCACTCCGCCATCTGCACCGCCGCTATCCATTTAAAACATAGTCGGACTTGCTAGCAAGATTGCCCAGCAACATTGCTCAAAAAGTTGCCCCGTGTATCATCAGCTTTAATTGTTTGTGTGATCACTCTGCTTACAGAAGGTTGTGACAGACCCAAATCATCACCGCTGCTTTGTTGCCAAATATCCTAATGTAGTGATTCCTTTCATTCCTGCCTGTGTCGGAGATGTTAGCTGCGTCTCTAATAAGATCAGTCACAAACCACGATCCCTGCACGATCTAATCTATAAGCGTCTGATTAACTCACTGTCATCCTGCCACACATTTCTTCTCCCTCTTCGTCTTTCTGCCGTTTTCTCCTCTACTAAAGAAACTCTTAAGCCTCTTAAAAGTCCTCGTCCGTGCTCCTAACAATTCTGAGCTTAAGAGCTCTTTTAAGGCTTAAGATGCTTTATGAATTACTTTTTTCTTTACTAGGATTTTTTCTTTAATTTTAAGAGTAAACGCCCACTTTTCTAAGAATTTTCTTAGAATTACGTCACTAGGAGCTGCTCTTAGCCTTAAGATTCTTTGTGAATACGGGCCCTGATCAGCTGATAACCAATCAGTGGTTTCAGTGGTTTTACAAACACAGTAAAGTCATCAATCATCAGCAGGGAGAGAGCAAACGATCTTAACGGCTACTTCAATAGATTTAGCTCACAGCCATCCCCTGCGTCCTCTACCACTCCACCAACCCTCTATACCCCCCTCAATGCACCATCCTTCCCTCCCCCCACTGACACTCCAAGCACCCCCCCCTGCCTCACTTTCACACCTGGCCAGGTGAAGAGGCAGCTTGAGAGACTTAATCAGCGCAAGGCTGCTGGCCCGGACGGCATCAGCCCCAGGGTCCTGAAGACCTGTGCCAGTCAGCTGTCTGGTGTTCTCCAGTACCTCTTCAACCTGAGCCTGAGCCTGCAGAGGGTGCCGCTGCTTTGGAAGACATCCTGCCTTGTCCCGGTCCCCAAGAAGTCAACTCCATCAGGCCTTAAGGATTACCGCCCAGTGGCTCTCACATCCCATGTGATGAAGGTGCTGGAGAGGCTGGTCTTGGCCTACCTGAGGCCGCAGGTGAGTTCTTCTCTGGACCCTCTACAGTTTGCCTACCGGCCTCGTCTGGGAGTGGGCGGCAGCTGTCATCTATCTTCTGCAGTGTGCTCATCTGCACGGGATGGTGGTGGCGGCACTGTGAGAATCACTTTTTTTGATTTCTCCAGTGCATTCAACACCATCCAGCCTCTGCTACTTGGTGAGAAGCTGCGGGTGATGGGTGTCGGTGCGTCCACAGTCTCCTGGATCAGTGACTACCTGACGGACAGACCACAGTTTGTCCATCTGGACCGTGTTCTGTCTGATGTGGTGGTGAGTGGTACGGGGGCCCCACAGGGGACTGTGCTGTCTCCTTTTCTGTTCACCTTATACACCACAGACTTCCAGTACAACTCAGAGTCATGTCATATACAGAGGTTATCTGATGACTCTGCAGTTGTTGGGTGTATAAGGGATGGACAGGAGGGAGAGTACAGGGCACTGGTGGATGACTTCGTGGAGTGGTCTGGTAAGAATCACCTGCTGCTGAGCGTGGATAAGACCAGAGAGATGGTGATCGACTTCAGGAGGAAGGGACGCGCCGCAGCCCTTGCATCCTGGGAAGAGACGTGGACATGGTGGAGGAGTACAGATACCTGGGGGTCAACATCGACAGCGGGCTGAACTGGAGGGTCAACAGCACAGCTGTTTACAAGAAGGGGATGAGCAGACTCTATTTCCTGAGGAAGCTGAGATCCTTCAACGTGTGCAGCAGAATGTTGGAGATGTTCTACCAGTCTGTTGTGGCTAGTGTCCTGTTCTCCTCCGCCATTTGCTGGGGCAGCAGCATCAGAGCCAGTGACACAAACAGACTGAACAAGCTGATCAGGAAGGCTGGCTCGGTTATTGGTTGCAAACAGGACACATTTGAAGCTGTGGTGGAGAGGAGGTCTTTGAACAAACTGTTATCTATCATGGATAACCCAGACCACCCTCTCCACCTCACACTGGTCCAACAGAGGAGCTCCTTCTCCAAGAGACTTCGGCAGCTTCGATGCCGCACGGACCGCTACAGGAAATCATTCCTACCGCAGGCAATATCACTCTTTAATACGTCATCAATGGGTACAAGATAGGTTTTATTTTTTATACACCACACTACTGCACTATACTATATATTATACACCACACTACTGCACTTTACTATATATTATACACCACACTACTGCACTTTACTATATATACTATATATATTCTTTTTTAAAGCATTTGTACATTTTGTTTTTTCCCATCCTGTATATTTGCAGATATCTGTTCTTCTATTTTATTTTATTCTTCTTATTATTTCATGTATATTGTATGTATGTATATTCTTTTTCCTAGTATCTTATTTATTTTTAATTTTTGGTATTGTGTGACTGTGGAACCTGTGCTGCTGTAACACCGTAATTTCCCATTCTTTTGGGATCAATAAACATCTATCTATCTATCTATCTATCTATCTATCTATCTATCTATCTATCTATCTATCTATCTATCTATCTATCTAAGTGTTCGTTCCAGCCTCCAGGTGGAGCTTTACAACTCTTCTGTATTGTTTGAATATCTTTGGGTTTTGGACTATTGATCCGGAAAAACAAGACTTCTGGGCCCGTATTCACAAAGAATCTTAAGGCTAAGAGCAGCTCCTAGTGATGTAATTCTAAGAAAATTCTTAGAAAAGTGGACGTGTACTCTTAAAATTAAAGAAAAAATCCTAGTAAAGAAAAAAGTAATTCACAAAGCATCTTAAGCCTTAAAAGAGCTCTTAAGCTCAGAATTGTTAGGAGCAGGGACGAGGACTTTTAAGAGGCTTAAGAGTTTCTTTAGTAGAGGAGAAAAATGGCAGAAAAGACGAAGAGGAGAAGAAATGTGTTGCAGGATGACAGAGAGTTAATCAGGCGCTATAGATTAGATCGTGCAGGGATGCGTGTTTGTGACTGATCTTATTAGAGGCAGCTAACATCTCCGACACAGGCAGGAATGAAAGGAATCACTACATTAGGATATTTGGCAACAAAGCAGCGGTGATGATTTGGGTCTGTCACAACCTTCTGTAAGCAGAGTGATCACACAAACAATTAAAGCTGATGATACACGGGGCAACTTTTTGAGCAGTGTTGCTGGGCAATCTTGCTAGCAAGTCCGACTATGTTTTAAATGGATAGCGGCGGTGCGGTGCGGGTGGCGGAGTGGTAGGGGAAGGGGATTACGGTAGTAATCTTTACTCATTATTATTGACGACAGCGTTGCCCTGCACGATTGCTCTAAAAGTTGCTCTGTGTATCATCAGCCTTACAGCACTTTCAGAACCTCTTATTGTGTCGCAGTTCATTTCGTTTCCACTGGACAGTCCCACCTTGCAGGATCAAAAAACTGCATTTATGAATATAGCAGCTTCCTTCTTGCACATAGCGAGAATAAACCGTTAATAGTTTGCGCTATCGGCTCCCTCGTCTGCTTCTTGTTGTGACACCGGCCCGAATTTTCCTTTTAGAATTGCCTTGTGTTTCCACTAACTGGTCCAGTTGGGCTTTCTAAGCCCTTCTTGGTTTTGATTCCGTGTTTGATCCATTAAAACCAACATTCAAACCACAACTTAAATAGAAGCGCCAGCAATCAGTGTAATTGGAAAGAGTGGAACAATTTTTATCATTCCAAGCCAATCAAATACCTGATAGGAAATTAACAGCATGGTAAATAAAAACAGGATTTATATACACATATATAATGTGTGTGTGTGTGTGTGTGTGTGTGTGTGTGTGTGTGTGTGTGTGTGTGTGTGTGTGTGGTGAGTGAGTGAGTGAGTGAGTGAGTGAGTGAGAGAGAGAGAGAGAGAGAGAGAGAGCAGAGAATGGTCAAATTGGAAATATTATGCATGTAATTTCCAAAGTGAAGGCTTACAATACGCTTAGAATCGCTCTTTTTTTCCTTCTTGGACAACCAACCAATCACAGTCTTCAAAAGATTGTGTCATACATAGCAACGGGGTCAACCCCGCCTCCTCACTAAGATAAAAGTTTTTGTCTTTTCCTTGCTCAGAGCTGCTCTCAGATCAGTCCTGAATAGCTCTTAAGCTAAGACTCCTAGGTAAAAGTTTTTAAGCTAAGATAAGAGTTTTCTGAGAGGACTCTTAGATTCTTTGTGAATACGGGCCCTGGAGACGTAAAGGACTCTGGGAAACTGGGATGGACGAGTTCAGGACTCTCTGACATTTAATGGATTTAAAACAATCAAAATAATCAGCAGATTAATCACCAATAAAAATAATCTTTAGCAGCTCTGATGAATTTCAAAATGTATAAAACTGTAAAGAAAACTATTAATTTCAATGAGCTGATGTGCTCACACTGAGGACGGACTGTTCAGGGTGTCACTGCATGCTGATCTATAATCAATATGTAGATGTTTGATCAGATGGAGCTGCTGCTCAATCCAGCAGGTGGCAGCAGACTCTCACACACAGTCTATGTGGGATGCAGCTGTTGTTGAATCTGGATGTTCTGCATTTGAAGCTGCTGAGGGCAGCAGGGAGAGCAGTCCATGATGGAGGTGAAAGGGGTCTTTATGAAAGTCTGAGCCCTGTTCAGGCACCGGGGAAGCCCCTACTCTTTGCGACAAGTGCCATGGGACCTTTAATGACCACAATGAGTGAGGACCTCGGTTTTACGTCTCATCCGAAGGACGGCAGGTCCTTCAGCGCAGTGTCCTCATCACTGCACTGGGATCTTATTATTAGGACCAGAGGGAAGACTGCCCCCGATTAGCCCACCAACACCACTTCCAGCAGCAACTTAGTTTTCGCAGGAGGTCTCCCATTCAGGTACTGGGCCAGCCCAAACCTCCTTAGCTTCAGTCAATCAGCAGTAGCAGGATTTACATTGCTATGGCTGCCAGCCTAAATGCTCAAACAGAAACTAACATTCACACACATTCATACACTGGCGGAACAGTCGCCAGTGTATGTGCCTGGATATAAGTGCTATAGAAAGGACAGGGTTACAGGTAGAGGAGGAGGAGTTCTGGTTTACATTAAAGACTCCTTTAAGACCAAGGAAGTCCAATTAGATCAATCTCTATCAATTGAAAGTCTATGTGTAAATGTTGCGTTATCCCCAAGCATGATGTTTAACATCCTTGTGGTGTATAACCCACCATCTAGTAGACTAGCAAAACTACCCTAAAGCCTATAGAGAGGCTTTATAACCATACCATAAAAATTTTAGATAAAAATCACTGTTACATTTTAAGTAAATATAAAATCTTACTTACTAACTTTATTAATTTTGTTAATCTTAGACATATAAAGATGTTTTTTAAGTGTTTGACTGGACTTGCACCTGAGCCACTTTGTAAATTTGTGAACAGGCTGGAACCTTCCAGATCAACAAGAACTGCTACTTGTGGAGATTTTAAAGTTCTATTTCGTAAAACATCTTTGGTGTAAAATGTTCTTTCTGTGAAAGGAGCCAATCTGTGGAACCGTCTTCCCACAAATATAAAGACTAACTAAACTGTCCACCTTCAAAAAACAAACAAAAGCCTGGCTCTTACAGCAGCAGCAGTGTGATCATGCCATATGAAATATTCATCTGTGACAGGAGTTATGCTAGAACCCAGATGCAGACACAGAGGCAAAGCAGCAGTTAAGCAGTTTATTGACTGAGGCAGGGTGAGCAAACTAGGCAGGGTGAGATGGGAGGGAGTCTCTTTCCAAGTAGTGGAGTGTGAGGGCTGGCTGGCTGGAGCGTGGCCTTAAAGTTGGGATCGCTTTGAAGGACTTGGGATTGGCAGGCAGAGCAGCAGATCTAGAGACAGGCAGAGAAGATGAAAGTAAAAGCAAACTGGTTGCTAGATTAACAGGCTAAAGGCTTGATGCTAAGGTTTGACCTACGGTACGCAACTTAACAATCCGGCAGGGAATGGAAGTCTGGTCTCTCCTTAAGAGGAAGGGATGGCTGATCAGGAACAGGTGCGTGATTACCAGCAGGTGCAGCAAGTGCCAGCTCAGGAACCCAGACACGCCCAGGACTCATAAAAACTGAGAGAAGACAAAACAGAACACAGACCCACCAAGCATGCCTCAGTCACCCAAAGGGAAAAAAACCCCCAAAACACACTCACTCAGTCCCAAACTCAGGTGAGAGATGCAGAGTTCATGACTATCTGTGTGTATGTGAGGTTTGCATCTGTGTGAGCTCGAGTGAATGGGTTTATTTACTACACTAACTTTTATTGGTGCTAACTGGTTTCTGGACATTTTATGGTATTCACTGTATTTTTACTCTTTCATTATCTTAACTGTTTTTTTTTTTGTTGTTTTTTTTTGTTAAGTATTTTTATTGTATTTAAAGGCTCGTAAACATGACAGATGGAAATTCAAGACCAGCGTATGCACCCCTTTACCACCAACAAAACACATTCTCCACACAAGTTAACCCAACCTAAAAAAAGAAAAAAAAAAAAATTACAGTAAGTAACAGTAAGTAATAAATAAAGTGCACTCAGACAGAAGGTTCGTATAGATAGAAGTACCCATGGTAATCAAACATAGTAGTGGGGTAACAGCATAACACATAAAGAACTAAGACCTGGAAGCCTGACTCGTAATCTCAGTCCATGCCAGGCCATAAAGACCACTCCGGAGTGCATGAACCCTATCATCTCCAATGTATTCCAGAAAGGGGTCCCAAACGTGGAAAAACTTGCATGGTTTGTCCTTGAGCCAGAAGCTTACAGCTTCTAAGGGGATAAGTTCCATAACACTCCGTGTCCATTGTGAAACTGTGGGGGCGGAGTCTGAGATCCACTGGAGAAGAATACATCTCCTTGCACTAAACAGCAGCACCTTAAGCAACCTCAACGAGGAGGGGCTAACATTTAAAATTCCGTATTTTATTCCTAGGACACAGAAAATAGGTTCCAGGGCCAGTTTTCCCTTGAATATAATATCAATTTCTTTACAAATTTTACTCCAAAAGTCACTAACAAGAGGGCATCCAAAAATACAGTGAAAGTATGTACCTTCAGCAATTTTGCACTTATTACAATATTTTGAGAGCAGCGGATTAAATTTATTGCGTTTCATGGGAGTAATCTGAAGTCTATGTATGATCCTAAATTGCAGCTCCCTTGCTTTGTTGGAAAAAAGGCAACCTTTGGTATTCAACCAGATGCTGTCCCACTCATTGTCAGGGAAAGCCTCTCCCAGATCAGCCTCCCACATAGACCTCACCTGCGTCATGCAGTCATTGTTTGGGACTGACAGGGCCCTATAGAACCTGGAAACAAGTTTTCTAGCATCCGGATTCTGGATGGCCTCCTCCACAGCCGAGATAGAAAATCCACCGGGGTATACCTTAGTAAGAGAGGTGACAAAACTGCGTACTTGCAGGTATCTAAAATGGTTATTTTGAGGGAGATTGTATTTCTCTCTCAGCTGAGCAAATGACATCACAGTACCATCTAATAACAAATCACCTACAGTCCATATACCCCTATTGGACCACAAAGAGAAAGCATGGTCTACTAAACCTGGGGTAAAATCTGGGTTCAAGTGGACAGGTGTAAGGCGAGAGATGAAGCTTTCTTGGTGTTCTAATTTCCTTGCCAGTCTCCAGACTTTTAGAGCATTCTGTAATAAAAAATTGCCTCTCACATTAAGTTGTGTCCATTTCTTAGACACATACAAAACGTTACAGAGGGGAATAGGGGCCACTGGAGTAGCCTCCAAAGTTAACCAAGTAGAATCTGGGTCCCCTCTAAACCAATGCCAGAAATAGCTACAGAGGCTTGCAATTTGGTAGCGTTTAATATCTGGGACTGCCAGGCCCCCGTCATCGAGAGGGCGTTGTAGCTTAGTAAGTTTTAGTCTGGCCCTTTTTTTTCTCCAAAGAAAGGACGTTAAAGAGCTGTTCAGAGCAGAAAGTGATTTCCTTGTTAAAAGAACCGGGATCATTTGAAAAGTAACAAAATAAAATAACAACCGTGGAAGTATAATCATTTTGAAGAGGTTCACTCTTCCCAGAAGAGATAAAGGCAGAGATGTCCAGCGAGCAAGATCCTCTCTAGTCCTGCGGATTAGAGGCACAAAATTGGCTTTGTACAGGCCGGTAAGGGAAGGGGTAACATGGATGCCCAAGTATACAAAACCTGACAAGGACAAGCGAAAAGGGGCAGAGCAAGTTGGAGACCAGGATGTATTAGGGGTCAGCGGCATTGCTTCGGACTTAGAGAAGTTGATCTTGTAACCTGAGAGTTTCCCGAAGGAACTTATTATCTTAACAACTCTCGCAATAGAAGCCTCAGGGTCACTCAGGTAAAGAAGGACATCATCCGCGTAAAGTGAGATCTTATGCTGCAGAGGACCCACCTCTATACCAGTCACCAGAGCGTCAATCCTAATGGCTTCTGCTAAAGGCTCCATAGCGAGAGCGAACAAAAGGGGTGAGATTGGACAGCCTTGTCTAGTGCAGCGCCTTACCGTAAGTGCTGGGGATCTCATGCCATTTGTAATGACTGAGGCACGAGGGGCAGCATATAAAAGCGATATCCATTTAATAAAATAGCTACCTAGGTTAAATTTAGAGAGAACTTGCAACAGGTAAGGCCATTCAATCCTGTCGAAGGCCTTCTCTGCGTCAAGGGAAATTACAAGACATTTGGCCTTCAAGTTTGCGCTGTACTGTATAAGGTTAAGGATTCTCCTTACGTTATTGTAGGAGTTACGACCTGAAATAAAACCAGTCTAATCTAATGAAATGATATCTGGGAGGATACCTTCAAGTCTCCTGGCCAGTATTTTAGCGATTAATTTTCGATCTACATCAAGCAAAGAGATTGGCCTGTAGGAGGCACAGTCGTCTGCAGGTTTGCCTTTTTTTAAAATTAAGGAAATATTAGCGTCCATCATGGTATTTGGAAGAGCCCCAGAGTCGAAGAAGTGAGACAACATATTAAGCAGGGGGTCAATCAGGAGGTTCTGAAAGGCTTTATAAAATTCAGGGGTCAAACCATCCGGCCCCGGGGCCTTATTGTTTTTTAAATCACATATGGCCTGTATGACTTCTTGTCTAGTGATAGGCTTGTTAAGTAGTTCTCTCTGTGTGTCCGAGGCCCGAGGAAGGTTAATAGGGGATAAGAATTTATTTATCAGAGCTTCCGTGTTGCAGCCTGACTCAGAATCATATAGACATTCAAAAAATTCTAGGAATGAATTATTTATATCCTTGTTATTGTAAACTCGATTACCAGATATGACTTTTATAACTGGGATGGCCTGAGATCCAGCCTTTGCCTTCACTAGATTTGCTAAATATTTACTTGGTTTGTTTCCAAATTCGTACATTCTTTGCTTGTCAAACAAAACAGATTTCTGAGCCTCCTTAGACAGAAGAGTGTCTAGAGCTATAGTAGTGGCATCGATTTGAGACCTCAACTCAAGTCGAACTCTCCCTGCAGTTTGCTAAGTTGTTGTTCAAGCTCCTGTTGCTCTGCCCTCTGCTTTTTCTTAAAGTTTGCTGAGAACGATATAGTAAGGCCTCGAAGAACTGCCTTAGTGGTCTCCCAAAGCAGACTAGGAGACACACCTGGGCCGTCATTTTCAGTGACAAAATATTTAAACTGTTCAGTTAAATACGTTTTAAAATTTGGATTCTTGAGGAGATGGTTCGGAAATCGCCACTGGCTCATGGGATGTTGTAATGTGCTGGACATGACCAAAAACACCGGGGAGTGGTCACTAATAATGATATTACCGATTGAGCATGAGCATACTCTGTGAAGTGCAGATTTGGGAGTAAAGAAATAATCAATTCTAGAAGACGATTTATGAACCTTAGAGTAAAACGTATATTGTCAGTCTGTGGGGTGAAGAGTCCTCCATGTATCAATAAAATGGATATCCCTGCAGCAGCCACGCAAAGACCGGCTCTGCCCCGCATTAGACTGTCCTGTTTTGCTAGATCTATCCAGCCGCGGATTCAAACAACAGTTAAAGTCACCAGCTATTACCGAGGCTTCATCAATCCACTCTGAGAAAAGGGAGAACACCTTAGTGAAAATCTGGTGAGCGAACAGGGGGGGCATAGACATTTAAGTAAGAGACAGTGTCTCCATAAAGTGTCCCTCTAATCATAACGTACCTGCCCGACACATCAGCTTTAACTTCCACTTCCGTCAAGGGTAAGGACCTATGAACCAGGATCGCTACCCCTCTGCTCCTAGTAGTAAAAGAAGAGTAGTAAACCTGGCCCACCCATTCCCTCTTTAATTTTAAGTGTTCACTGTCATTTAAATGAGTCTCTTGAATTAAGGCCATTTGTACATTCTCTTTCTTTAAATAATTAAGTATTTTCTTACGTTTAATAGGGTCCTGAATCCCATGTACATTCCAGGAGCATAGTCTTATCGTTGCATTATCTGCCATAATCCCAATTGGTATGTGTAGCAAATCTGTCTGGATTACCAGGCGTTACATTAAGACTGAGTACTAAAAACCTAATCAAATCAAAAAAACGACTCAAAAACAGTGTGGAGATAAACAGAACCCCAGCCCACCCACCCCTCAAACCACAAACGCCTCCCCAAACGAAGCGTCTAATACACTTTACCCTGTGCATCCTAACTACACTAAGCCAGCACTCCAAATGGAACAATACGCAGCAACCAAACGTCTAGAAAAATACTGTAACAATGCTACTTGTACACAGAACAGAACTAAAATAAACATGCTTTAACCCTGACCACATTCAATCAGATAAGAAGAGAAAAAATAAAAAAATAAAATAAAATATTGACGGTCTAAAAGAGAGACTCACGCAAATGTATAGCACAGTTATAGAACCACTTCAAGCAGTCCAGAAAAAAAGCGTGAGTGAGACTGTCCTAAGAAACTAACCAGGAGTCCGTGGAGAGTCACCCGTTAGCGCCAGCGCCATCAGCCCGACCCGCGAGGGTCGGAGCTACGGTCTCCATGTAGAATTTCTCTGCCTCCTCTGGCGTAACAAAACTGTATTTCCCACCGTTAAACGACACCTGTAGCCGAGCCGGGAAAAGTAGACCATATCTCACGCTGGCAGCCCGGAATCTCTGCTTGATGCCACTGAAGGACGCCCTCCTTTTAGAGACCTCAGATGTAAAGTCCGGAAAGATGTGCACCCGGTCAAGCCCACAGCGGCGGCCCTTCTCCCTGGCCAGATGAAGAATGCGCTGTTTCACTCTGAAATGGTGTACCTTCACGATCATTGGTCTGGGGGGAGTGTTTGGGACCGCATTAGGTCGTGAGGCAAGACGATGTGCCCGGTCCAGCATCTCCGGCCCCTCGGGGATCTCCATACCCAGCGTCTCAGCGAAGAAATCAGTCATGAATGATGTTACTTGTGACCCTTCCATGTTCTCCGGAATGCCAAGCACGCGTAGATTTTGGCGCCTGCTTCTCGACTCGCGGTCCTCCGTCTTAGCAATTAGCAGCTTGTTGCACCTTTCCAAGGCCTCGCATTTAGCCTCGAGTACAGTAATTCTGTTATCACAGTCTTGTAGCGAGGTTTCAACCGCAGTAAGACGTGAACCAAATGATTCCACAGTAGCCTGCAGGGTGTCCATTGAGCAGCGGGTCTCACCACGGAAAGTTTCAATAAGTTTAATCACTGCAGACAAGGATGGGTCTTCTTCAATCGTCGCCGTGTCTGGGTGACAACGGAGGGTTAGCGTTAGCTTTCTCGCCACCGTGCCGTGACGGAGCCCGATTTGGACGCTCTTGACGGGAGCTGCCTTTCCCAGTCATACTAGGATGCGTTGTGGATTATCCAAAGAAGGAAAAAAATCAAAAGTAAGGGAATAAATTGGCGTTTGGTGTTCTATTAACGCAGAAATATACAGGAGCTGGCTAAGACGCGTCTACACGTTAACCATGTTGCCACGCCCTCCCATTATCTTAACTGTTAAAAGCCCTTCTAGGGAACAGGGTGTTACGAATTAGCCATGGCTATAAACACTGTGATACAAGCATCGGATTATTTCTTCTGTAATAATCTATGTGTTTTGTATCTGTCCAACAATAAAAAAATGAAATGTACACTTTTCAACAACAAATAATACTGAATGAACATGTATCTAACATTTCTGTCTGGAGGTGAATTATTAACATGTTTTTTTGCTTGAATTCTGAGTATTATCCACTTTTTTGTTATTTTCATCCACATTTCTGGTATCTGGTAGTGTTCACACATGCATAGTGAAAGTGTTGACAGCAGTCTGTGCACTTGATCATTATCCAGAGCTAGGCCTTTTGCAGTGCAGACATTGGGTCTCTTCAGCCAGGTGGGGGTCTTTGCAGCGGCAGATAAGTTCTGGAAGGAGGTGGTCCATGAAGAAGACTTCAGCTGTGGCAAGAGTTTCTTATAGGAAGGATTCATCTTCCCCAGCCGGCAAATGATGTTGCTTGTCTTGGTCCACACCATGAAGTTACACTTGTAGTTCAATCTGTGTGTAAGGGTTGGTGGGGTCAGATGGAGGCTTCGACTGGGCATCCTGATAACTGTATTTCGGTTGTTGAAGAGGTGAGGGACCATGGAGATGGGGTTGATGGGTGGGTTGGTCCCTTTGAGCTAGTTGGGGGGTTTTGGAGCTCAGATCGGATGCTTGGTGGTTGTCCGGAGATCCTGTGTAGGGGAGGACTGTGCATCAGGGTGCATCGATGGTTGATTTGTGGTCATGGTTGGGTCGAGTTTTGGGGTGCCAGGAGATTCCCTCCCCTTGGTGGGTCCTAGGGGCTTTGTGCGTCTATTGGCCTCACGGAGCTGAGGGACTGTTGCTGCTGTTGTAGGGTGACTACTGTGCTATTAATTTGGGGGTCTGTGTGTGGGGTGGTGCTTCGCTGCTGGAGAGTAGACGTCTGCAAGCCCATCGAAATCACTACTACCCTACTTCCACTAGGGCTCTCAGATTTTTAAGTTAAACAGCCAGTCCAACTTGGTGACAGAGGTTATCAGCAAGGTTCCAGAGTCATACTGTCTTTGAAACGTGGTCTTTAACGTGTGTCGACTTAGCATGATAAGGAAACAGATACTTAGACAGGCAGGCTTCTCATCTGGGCCGTACCAATAAGCATTTTCTAAACAGAGAAAGACACAAAGAATGTGTATGAAAGGTCAATGCAGATGTAATGTAAAAGCGCTTTGAGTGGTCGAAAAGACTAGAAAGGCTCTATAGAAATACAGAGCATTTACACAGCATCTATCTTTCAGGTGTTCACTGATGCAGAAACACATCTGACTGTCATGCTGCATTACTCAATATTGAAATGAATCCATATCAGAAACATTTTTCAAGTAAAGTAGCCTGATTAATTTCTGTTAATTTTATTATCACAACACATCAGTGACGTGGAAATTTGATTCATTTTAAGATTTGCTACTTTTGTCATTATTCTAATGTGCTACATCATGATGAATGATTGAGTAAAATATAGACTTATTGATCAGACATCTTTTTGATATTTATTTTGAATAAATTGGTATGTTAATCCAGTAACAGGCAACTGTTTTTTCTTTAGAATTCACAAAATTAGTCGTTGGATTAATCGACTTGAAAAATAATCGATATGTACAGCCCTACCCACAATCTTCCAAAATCATGAGTAACACCACAAGAATAACAGCTGGCTGTGAAAATGTTAACAGTTGGTCTTTAATATATTTTCATGCCTCTGTCAGGACAACTAACTCTGCTGCTTGTGCAGAAAAGTTTGTAGGAAGGGGTTTTGTTATTGTGAAACCTGTTCAACTTTTTCCAGTTGCTGGATCTCGTGTTGCTGAGCCGTCCACAAACTGATCCGTCTTTTGCAATCGTTAGCTGTGTTTCCTGTAAGTCTGCCCTCGGGAGCAGGCTTCTGTAACACAATCACGCGACTGTCCATCACGAAATGGAAGGAGAGTAGCACGATTTAGTACAGTGCACCTTTTAACAGTGATGTTGGACATATCAAGCAGCAGTGTTGTATCTCAGCCACCGGGCTGTAGAGACATGAGATGTTTTTTGTTGAAGCTAAATCATTGATACAGCAAGTAGAACCAACAACAAGTCAAATCTAAATAGCCCCTAATGCTGCAACAGAGTCCAGTTTGGATGAAAAATAAGCTACAGGCCTCAGTCGTCCGCCTTGTCAACACTGCAGTCATGTGACCCCCCCCTTCTCGTCAGCTGTAAAGTGAAAGGTTTGTTGGTAGACCAAGGGTCTGTGGAGACTGAAGAGCCAGCTGAGAATTGTTGCTTGTTTGCAGATTATGTTTTTTCAGTCTTTTAAATCTCTCGTTATGTTTTGCCCATGTTGTGTGCTGATGTTGTTTGGTACTTATTGTTGTGTGTGTATCTGTCTTATTACAATTTTTTTTTTACTATTACTTGTGGACTGTAATAAGTCATTTTATTGTCATTTTAAATCTTCATTTTAGGTTGCCTTCATAATAACTGGCCAGGGACAACGGATGAAAATTAGCCTGTTGAGCTAACTCTGGCTCATTTACAGTTATTTTACTGTTAATTAATGAGCACTGTCCCTGTCAAACAAACAAATAAATAAAAAGAATGAAAAAAAAAAGCTTTAAATCAACAAAACATTTTCAGGCCTTTCCCCTGAGCAGTTTGTGCTCATGGTGCCCTAATGTTAGCATCACTTGCTAACCCACTGTCATCTACAAGAAGTTGATTCAGCATTTCTGTGTCTCTAATTTTGGGATGGTCTGAAATGCTTCAATTCGATTTGGGCAAGAGAGCTTTTGTTTCTCTGCAGGGATCACATGACCCAGAAAAATATAATTCAGAAACAGAGTGCAGTTTAGATATGCTAGCTGTATGGCCACCAGGAAGGTGTTCAATTCAGAGATGTATGTCACATACAGATTTGTTTGTCAGTCGACCATCAGACACCAACCCATCCACACACCCAGGACAGATGTAAAGCAGTTTAATAAGTTTGCATTTCCTTGCTTATTTGGTTTGCTCTGTGTTTTGCCACCACAGAGTCTGATAGCATGTAAAAACTATCTGGTAGGTGTGTGACTGTATAAACCACAGAGTGGTTTAGAGAAGAATTATCATCATGTTTAGGATAAAACTAAACTGCTGGTTTTATTATTTTGTCATCTCACCCTGACAAATAATCACTCCAGGCTTGGATAGAATGATATGTGTGTCCTTGAGATCAGTGCTTGAAGTGGGCCGGTCACTAACTAATACACAGTACCACCACTTTTTCCTTTTACTCTCCTGCCCCGAGACTTTTTCTTACTAATCCAGAGCTGCCAGTATTCTTCTCTGCCTCTCCATATCAGGTTCTCTGGGCGAGATGTGCTGCTCACCTGTTCTTCTCACCTGCCTCGATCTCTGTGTGCGGAGGCAGAGCAGGGAGAAGTTCGGCGCCTTTCATGCAGCTGAGTGCATAAAGTTGCTTGTCAAACTAATCAACCAATCACAGCCTGGATGGGGCCTGTGTGCTGGGTCTGGGGTTCTGCCGGTGCTCAGGGGGCTCTTGTCACAAGCCCTGGGCTGATAGAACTGCTGTCCATTTGCACACACCCTGAGGACTCTGGGACATACCTGTCAACCCTGCTGTTTTTCCCTGGATTCTCCCGTATTTTACCTTTCTATCCTGCTGTCATCCTGTTTTAATATTTTCCGGTAAAGTTTTTGAACTTCTAATCTTTCAAAAATGTAAAAAAATATAAACCCTGTGTGCATTTGAAATGTTTGCTGCAAACCCCTCCTGTAAAGCAGGTGGAAGTATGTAGAACATTAGCTGTAACAGTGACGGGAAGTCAACAGCACCTGCCAATAAAACAAGACTAGCAGCACGAGAGTCCAGGATTTAGAAATAAATACAGGTCTCAGGCTTCTGCCCATGTCTGTGGTGGGTGGTGTGTCCCTTGGCCTGGGATCTGTTTTCTCC
>JALXJV020000011.1:1749068-1787905 GCA_024633595.2 Lepomis macrochirus | reverse complement strand
GCTGAGCATGTCACGACAAAGGTCTCCAGAGGTAAAGCCCTCCGTCATGCTTTAAATTAATCAAGGCCATATCATCAGCGTATTTGTGGAGTCCTTAATCTGCATCTTGTTGGTATAGATGGCAAACAATACGGGTGATATGAAACAGCCTCGGGGTGCACCTGTATTGTTGTATTGTAACAGCATTTTTGGTCTAATTAATTGAATCTAGTTAACTGATGTTAATGTGGTGGATCAATGAATGCGGGATACTGTGTGTGGTGTGTGTGTGTGTGTGTGTGTACAGTAGTAGAAGTAGCATTTAAGCTGATACAGTACATGAGGAGGATGTGGACCCCCTATGGTAATGAATGAGTTTTGGTGATAGAGCTGCACACAGGCCTGTGTTCATTGTTATTACTGCTACTGAAAAGCCTCAGCTTTCCATTATTGTTAATAATAGCTGCAACTTGCACTGTGAAATGTGCATTGAACCAGATTCATATAACATCTAAGGCTAAATGTAGTTCTTAACTGGCTGAGTTAGATGGTGATTAACACTAAACATTAGACATTTCCACCATAAATTGGTGCAGAAAATGTCTCCAGAATGCAAGAAATTAAATGTTTAATGCTCAAAGTCTTCTGGGGGAGGAGCCCCAGTATTTATCAATGAATATTTCTTTAAATACTATTAAAATATCTTGTGACCCCAATATTTTGGATTGTCACGTCTGATATGCCAGTGTCACAACTCTGATCCAAGCCCTAAAATGTCCCCACCATGTTTGAACTCAAAGTGACGCCCTTTCCCACCTGTAACTGTCATTGGCTGTTAAAGTCTTTGTGTTGTTGATAACACTCAGCCTAAGCAGTCCTTCTGAATGCTCTCTGTTACATGTACATGCATACTGTAAGTATTAGTGAGTGTATTGGTGCTCATGGGACGTTGCTCTGGCACAGGTGAGAATGAGGCTGGGATTGAAAAATCACAGTATCCTCACTAGAAAAATTTTGACTACACCACTGGTTAACACCAAGGTCAGACAGCCTCTGCAGTAGAATGTGTATCTGCAGGGTGTTAAAGGCTGAGCTAAAGTCCAAAAACAAAACTCTGGCGTGATGTTTAGATGTTTAGTAAGTGTGTTAACTAATGAACGAGTTGCATCCTCAGTGCTCCGACCACACCTGTAAGCAAACTGATGTGGGTCAAAGTGGTTCCCAACAGACGGCTCACTGAAAGTCTGTTACTTAAAATGGTGCACTTTTGTAAATTGAGCTGAGCAGTTAAAGATTATCAGTCTTAAAGTGACGGCAAATCATGTTACTATATGGCTTGTTTACGTGTCAGGCAGTCAATCTGTTTGAAGGCCCCCAAAGAACCAGAACCAGAACCAGAACCAGTGGCTTCCAGTGTCATTTGCTTCACATTTATCTCGTTCTCACAACAGTACTTAACTTTTCTAAATGTCCCTGTTGCTCATGCTGCAGAGGCGACGTCACCCTCTCTGCCTTCTCTTCTTCTACTTTTCCAGACCGACCTCCCACGTAAAGTTTGTTCCTCTCTGCTACAGCACAGCGTCCACACAGAGAGGAAAACACAAAGGTGAGTCTGAATGATGATGCTCTGCTTCAGTATATGTTTGAATTCAACATTTCCACTCTGAACAGAAACTGATGTGTGACGACGTCCTCAAGTCCAAATATAGGCTAAATAATGAAATGATATAACATTAGCTGAGTGAAACTGCTTCTGCCTTTTGTTTCTGTACAGGTTAACGTTTTATTCAGGCAGAGTTTTCATTTTGAAATCTTACAATATGAAAAGGTATTAAAGTTGGTGAAGAGCTCATTCTGAGTTGTTGTGGACTCGGAAGTCAAAGTTTAAGACTTGATAAACCAAATAATCTAACACGACTGAAGAGTCGTGTTAGATTATTTTAGGATAAATATATCGACGACATAATGTTGCTTTAATGTTGTTAAAAAGTAAAGTTTATAATTATTAAATATCAGCTGATTGTTGTTGTATCGATCCACTAATCGTCTGTATTGAGTGAACTGGCCCTTTAAACTGTAAATACCTCATCATGTAACACACAGCTCAGCCCCGCCACCTGGTGGAGACAACAACAACAACAACAAGCCTCAAGTCTGCATGTGACCTGTCTCTGAGAGGTTGTATTGATCAGTCTGTACTGTAGCAGAGTATCAGCTGCTACTAATAATACTACTACTACAGGAACTACTGTTGATGCTGCTGAGTTTATACAAATGTGTTTTTGAGAATCTAAATATGTAGTTTACTGTAGACAAAAGAGGTTTAAACAGCAGTGGTTTCAGTGGTTTTACAAACACAGTAAAGTGTTGGTTCCAGCCTCCAGGTGGAGCTTTACAACTCTTCTGTATTGTTTGAATATCTTTGGGTTTTGGACTGTTGGTCAGGAAAAACAAGACTTCTGGAGACGTAAAGGACTCTGGGAAACTGGGATGGACGAGTTCAGGACTTTCTGATATTTAATGGATTTAAAACAATCAAAACAATCAGCAGATTAATCACCAATAAAAAATAATCTTCAGCAGCTCTGATGAATTTCAAAAGGTATAAAACTGTAAAGAAAACTATTAATCTAAATGAGCTGATGTGCTCACACTGGGAACGGACTGTTCAGGGTGTCACAGCATGCTGATCTATAATCAATATGTAGATGTTTGATCAGATGGAGCTGCTGCTCAATCCAGCAGGTGGCAGCAGACTCTCACACACAGTCTTTATGTGGGATGCAGCTGTTGTGGAATCTGGATGTTCTGCATTTGAAGCTGCTGAGGACAGCAGGGAGAGCAGTCCATGATGGGGGTGAGAGGGGTCTTTTATGAAAGTCTGAGCCCTGGACAGGCAGCCTCTGCGAGCAGTGCCATGTCTGTGCGTGTCATGTTGTCCACATACTTAATGATATGGTTCGTACTGAACTTGGCACGACAGTCATGGGTCATCAGGGTGAAGAGCAGTGGGCTCAGTACGCAACCCTAGGGGAAGCCGGTGCTGAGGGAGATGATGCTGGAGGTGTTTTTGCCGACCCGTACAGACTTGGGTCTGTCTGTGAGGAAATCCAACAGCGAGTTACACAGGGGGGTGTTGAGTCCGAGGGGGGCCAGTTTGCACACCAGGTGCTGGGGGATGATTGTGTTGAATGTTGAGCCAAAGTCCAGAAACAGCATTCGCACGTGGGTGTTTTTGGCTGATATGGTCCTTCACCAGCCTCTCGAAGCACTTCATCATAATGGGAGTGAGTGCGACAGTGCGGTAGTCATTGAGTGACGAAATTGTGGGGATTTTGGGCTGGTATGATGGTGGTCTTAAAACAGGATGGGACGACAGCATATGTAAGCGAGTGTTAAACTGTCCGTGAGGACGTGAGCCAGCTGGTCAGCACAGTCTTTGGGCACCCGTCCCGGTATGTTACCGGGATCTGCTGCTTTGTGCAAGTTGAGTCTTGTCAACGTCCCCCAGACCTCAGCTGTCTCCAGTCTGAGTGCCTGTTCATCTGGATGGGGTGTGGATTTCCTTGCAGGAGTGTTGTTGAGTGCTTCAAACCGACCAAAGTAGGTTTTGAGTGCCTTTAGGATGAATTAGAGCAGAGACTGTGAGCCAGGCCTTCTGGTCCAACATCTGTGCCTGACCTCACAAAGGAGCTTCTAGAAGAATGGTCAATTAATCAAGTTGAAGTACAATCAGCTTCGTGATGACTATGGAGCTGTGAAAAGAGAACTGGAGGCAGCACGGGAAGAAAATAAAAGACTGAAGGAGCAGCTTAAGCAGTCCACTTTTGGGTTTGATTCTATAATGTTTGCAGGTTTTCGTTTGGCTGTTGAATATTGTAAAAAAGAATTCCACTTGTGCTTAAAGGAGGGTTGAGCTGGGAGAACCACCTCTGTTTGGTTCAAATGAAAGTCAGTCTTGGACTCACCAACAGAGAGCTTGCCTACAGATTTGAGCTTCCATTCTCAACTGTTGATCCCTTTGAATTTGTCCTGATAAGGATGCGGTACAAGGAAACATGCCAAAGTGTTCGAAACCCAAATGTAAGAACCGTTGTTGTTTGAGACTGAGAACACACAATCTAAGAGCAAGTACTGAAACCTGGACAAGTTTTAGGTCAGCTGAAAAACCGTCGGATACGGAACACTGTGATACCCATCAGCCAAGTCGATATGCTAGATGACACTGTGACCACATGTGCAGGTCTCACCTACCTACGGAGGCCTGTGGGGAGTTTCATGCATGAAGTGACAGTGTTTTAACTGCAACATAATGTAATCAAAATGAAATGTACACTTTTCAACAACAAATAATACTGAATGAACATTTATCTAACATTTCTGTTTGGAGGTGAATCATTAACATGTTTTTCTTGCTTGAACTCTATTTTCCACTTTTGTTATTTTCATCCACATTTCTGGTATTTGGTAATGTTCACACATGCATAGTGAAAGTGTTGGCAGCAGTCTGTGCACTTGATCATTATCCAAAGCTAGGCATTTTGCAGTGCAGACATTGGGCCTCTTCAGCCAGGTGGGGGTCTTTGCAGCGGCAGATAAGTTCTGGAAGGAGGTGGTCCATGAAGAAGACTTCAGCCACGGCAAGAGTTTCTTGTGGGAAGGATTCATCTTCCCCAGCCGGCAAATGGTGTTGCTTGTCTTGGTCCAAACCATGAAGTTATACCTGTAGTTCAATCTGTGTGTAAGGGTTAGGGGGGTCAGGTGGAGGCTTCGACTGGGCTGGTGTGCGGCTCTGTCCTGTGTGCATGCTGAGAATCCCGGTAATTGTATTTTGGTTTGGCAGCTGGTTGTTGAAGAAGTGAGGGACCATGGAGATGGGGTTGATGAAGTGGGTTGGGGTGCGGGTTGGTCCTTTTGAGCAAGTTGACAGGTGTTTCTTTTGGATTTAGGTGCTCTGATTGGATGCTTGGTGGTTGTCTGGAGATCCTGTGTAGGGGAGGCCTGTGGAGCTCATGGATCTGAGGGGCTGATACTGCTGTTGTAGGGTGACTGCTGTCCTTTTAATTTGGGGGGCGGTGGGGTCTGTGTGTGGGGTGGTGCTTCGCTGCTGGGGAGTAGAGGTCTGCAAGGACATCAACATCGCAACTATCCTACTTCCACTAGGTCTCTCAGATTTTTAAGTTAAACAGCCAGTCCAACTTGGTGACAGAGGTTATCAGCAAGGTTCCAGAATCATACTCTGTTTGAAACGTGGTCTTTAACATGAGTCGACTTAGCATGATAAGGAAACAGATACTTAGACAGGCAGGTTTCTCATCTGGGCCGTACCAATAAGCATTTTCTAAACAGTTCTCTCCTCTGGAGTCACTCATCTGTAATTTCTGCAAATCAGCTGTAGGAGTCAGTTACCACAGTACATTGAGAGAGTAATGTCTGTTTTCTCTGCAGCCTTTTCTGTAAGGTCAGCTCTCATTCCCCTGTGAGAGGATCAAGGCTGTTAGTGTGAGCGTCACATTTACACACAGCAATCATTTTAGGCAACAGCACAGCATCAAGGTTTCAGCAGCCAGCGATGGAAGTGAAGGTCAGGGGCCTCGACGGACCAGCCATGGGCGGTCTTTCAAAGTAACCCCTCCAAGAATAACGGCTGTCTATAAAAAAGTTTACAGTTTAGTCTTTTGTATATTAACTAGCTCTGCTGCTTGTGCAGAAAAGTTTGAAGAAAGTTGTTTTCCCAAAATTGTCTCATGCAAAGTTGTTACTGCAAAACCTGCTCAACTTTTTCCAGTTGCTGGATAAAGGTATATTCAGTTTAGCCAACGATTGCAGATATTCATCCCAACCTGTAGGTCTCTGGCTGTCAAACACGTTGTGAGAAGCAGTCACTCCTCTTATCAAATCATACACATGAGACCCTTTAATAACATTACCGTTAAACACAAACTCCTCACATTCAGTCTGTAACTGTCCGCTTGAAGGTATTTAAAAGGGGTTTTGGATTTAATAAATGTAAATGTATTTTTTGTGTTAATACAGAAGTTTTATTGAATATGATGTAAGGCATGAATTCATCTCTTCCTGCAAGTGTTAGTGGAGCCCACCAGTGGGCAGTATAGTTTCCGCCCTAGGCTAAATTGACCCCCTGCTAAGGGTATATAAACCCCGTGCCTACCAATTTATGGGGCACACGCTCACAAACAAACCTAGAAGCATGGACGGGAAGACGCCAAATCTTAAGGATAAGTGATAAAGGTTTAATGCCATCGGGAAGCGGAACGAGGTATGCTTGAGTGAGGGGTTTATGTCGTAAATGGGTTTGGTTATGTTTGATGGTGTTAAGTTTAGAATGTATAGTTCTAGCGTAAGTGACAGTGATTTGTGTGTTTTAATTAGGGTTGTTTTTATTTTAATTTTAGCCAATTGATGTATGAAGGTGTTGATGTTTACATTTATCTGTTTATATTTTATAGTTTTCACGGTGTATTACGGCCACGAAAATAAAGAACCGTAAACATCAGTCGAGACTCTCTGTACTTCTTGCTTCGATCCACGGGGGCAGTTACACAGTCCATGCAGATATGTTTTTTGAGGAGGACATTTTATCCAAAATATGCTGAGCTTTATTCGTGATGTTTTTTGGCATGTTTTTTAAAACTTCTTCAAAAACAAAATCTCTTCCTTCTTGATTCTTCTGCTCTGAAGGGTGAAAATCCTCAGCGACGGTCATTGATAAAGTTAGAGTGTTCTGGTCTTTTTCTCCTTGTTTTACCAAGGTGACAAATCTCTGCAACGCCATGGAGTATTTTTTTGCTTTCATGAAGATCTTCAGTCTTTTGATCTAGAATTTCTTTTATAGTACGATCCAGGTCATTTTCAACAGTTTCTCGAATAGACTCGTGTGCCGGAGGTCTTCTTAGAAGATCGTGTTGTTGTTTAGGTACTAGAAAAATTTTTTTGTGCATACTCCATAGTCATCTAAGTTTGTCTTGAAGCTATAAGACTCGTTATAAATGGCACGGCGATACTCAGGAGGGGTAGAAGAAAACCGCCAGACTGTTTGAGCATCGTCTTTTTTTTCTTTGAAGCGCAAACCTTTTTATTGGCGAGCAGTCTAATCACCACCTTCTTCTTTTGCATTTTTGATACTGTGTTTTATTTAAAAGAAAATTTTACCCTTTAAAATATTGTAAGCTATCTCGCATAACGCTACCAAAAGGTCTGGTGATGCAGATTGAATAATATTCACTCTCTGAGATGAGATGCACCGTGCAAAGTTTGCAGTAAAGACAGGTTTCTTTTAATGCGATCAGACATGTTTATTTACTTTCTCTTAGGCACGTACACAACAGACAGGTCTGAATGCAAGTCTGTTCTGAGTCTGAAATCATCAGGTGTCTTAGCTTAAAAATCAATCATCAAGTAACCGTAAGGAACACTCGTGGCGTCGTCGAAACAATCCATAAAAAAATGACTCTTCCCAGGAAACATTTGTCTAGCCATTAGCATGACTTGGTATTTATCTCTGGGGTTTTTAAATAAAACAATAATAATTGATATTCAAATTAATAGAACTTTGCCTTCAACGGAATTCACATTTCTAATTTTCAATAACTGTTCGTACAAGTGGTTGCCAACACGAAAAAATATATACAACATTTTCATTCTGTTTTGAAATGAGCTTATCGGCATTTTCAATCAACATTTTCACAAAATATGTTTTACCGCTGTTTGAAGGACCTGACACAATTAATCTAAAATCAAAACCATCAGTGTCTCTAACAGCCATTTCAAAAACCATACAGTAAAGTTCTCAGATCAGGAAAAACTCTGGTGTACACGACTTGAAGTCTTTTGGCAAATGTTTTATTTTTTAGTTCGAAAGCCTTTTTATTTCTCAGATACTTAAAATTGTCTCCTATTGTTAGGATAGTAGACAGGGTGAAAGTTAAGCACAGCTGTCAAGAATGCAAACTCGGTTTTATTATTAAACCATTCAAACTTCTGTTTTTTACGCCACATGGGGTTAGTAATTAAGATGTTGCAGGCAAAACACACGATCGGTCTATGAAAGTAACACAGAAGACGACAATAAAATAAGTAGAAATAAATATTATTTCGCTATAGGTGTCAACAACTAACGCCACTTCCCTTGCGAAGGCTGTGATCTATAATAAACCAAGTCATTGAAGACAACGAAAATGTGCATCCTGTAAGTAAACTCTGAAACGTGTATGCACGTAAAGAGGAGAAATGAGAAATGCCACTTCACATGCCAGAAAGCTGAAACTCTTTGAAGTGAATAGTCCTACAGCTGTGTATATCGATATATTACCTCTGAGTGGTAGGCGGTAGCTTAAAGCCTAAAGCCTTTCTAAATAATCAGACGCTTGTTTGATTGATTCTCCCTGAAGTTCGCTATAAAAAATTAAAACAAAACCCCCAACATATTTTAAGATAATTTGGGGGCGCCCAAAAAAAGAACCATGACTGAGGATAATAAAGACAAACAGAGATTCTGTTTCTGCAAAAGAACACCTCAAATGTGTTGGACCGATCAATCAGAAATCATACTAATTACTTGTACGCTGTACAATTTATTCTCAAGGTGAACAGGAGAACAAATTCCATTTAAACGGACAGCTTTTTCAATGCGACAGTCGCGCAAACACTAGTGCATAGTTTCATACTATATTGTTATCACATGATCGCCTTCTAATCGAGCCAAACGCAGAGCGCCAGTGTAGGAATGTGATGCGCTGTTTGTCATGGAAAATATCACTATTTCACTGTCCTTTACGACGAGTCACGGGTTGTTTAACTCATCACCATCGTGTGTGACGCGTGTACTGTGTGTGTAATCTAAATACTTGTTTAAACACAGATGGAATGAATTTGGTTTACTCTCTCTTCAAACGGGGGATATTAGTAGCTGGTGTGATAAAGTCTTGCGTGTCCGTGTCCCCCTTCGGACAGTGACGTCACTACTGAGGAGGAAAGCCCCTGTTCTCACAGATCGGTTATAAAGGGTGTGGAGCGGCGGCGATCCTTTTCCTGCGGCGCATGTGTAGTACAAAGTGCGTTTTTTAACCACCTAACAACTTCAGCTTCACCAAAAAGAACGTCAGTGTCACGCTGAGTTAAATCTCGTATTTGTAGCTCCCCTTTCAGAGTTTGCCTCCTTTTCTTACCGCAGTCAGTAGGCTGCGTAGACCTGTTAATATTATTTCCACCGAACATTTATAGACAGTTGCAAGCGTTTGAAGGGAACGGACATGGCGCATCCTCACATAGGCCACTTTTCAAGATGTTTGTGATTTATAAAGGGAACACGCTTACAAGTCAGCATTGAGCTTCAGATCAATGGTTTTGATCACGATAACAAACAAACTATATACAGAACAAGTTTTACAACAGCTCGATCCCCCAAACGCGTGGATATAAGGTTTTTGATATACGCCTAACGATTACAATAGGGTTCCCAGCCACTTCATGGTACTGGGAACCGCAATGCCTTACATTCTCGGGTTCCCAGCCCACTTCGGGCTTGGACCCCTAATGCCGGTTTCAGACCAAACGTGATTTTTCGCCTCGCAGCGCTTTCCTCGCGCGAGTACATTCGCTGCAAGTGTTCACGCACTACGCGAGAAGGCGATTTTAACGCGATGAGGTGAATAAACACAACTCGCCATTACTACAACTGTATGAAACCAAAGGAAACATTTTGCTGTGATTAAATATCAATAAACGGATCAAACTGATGCCGAAATAACCACAACATGATGCAGATTTGTTAAAGATATGAATTCATGCTTTGTCAGGTCTGTCAGCAAGACAGCAGGACAACAACTTCTAAAATGTTTGTTTTCTGAACGGAGTTCGGATCGATCAGGGCTGTGCTATGCTAACTTGGTCACAGTAAAGTACAATGATAGCTGGAATAAAGTTACAGACACATGTTTTCTGAACTCAGCAGGTAGTTCAGCCTCCTCGCTTTCTTTTCTCCAAGTAACGTCCAGCTTTGTCCCGTTTTTATATAAATATGAAGTCGTAGTCCGACAGAGCTAACGATGCTAACAACAATACTGGAACCGGATGTGCACGAAGCTGCTGAGAAGCTCCAGTGAAGATAAATCAACATTGAAATCCCAAAAACTAAAGTAAAAAGCTAATTTAATAAAAACATTTAACTCCAAGCTCCTCCTCCGAGTAAACGGCGTAGTTGTCTGAACCGAATCCGACCAACTTGTGGGTATTTATTTCTCCGAAGGTTGGAGCGCTGCTCCCTGCTCCTCTCCCCCAAGTTTAGCAGCTCGCAGCCGGCCTGCAGATTTTCAATCCCCCGCTCTGCCCGGCCCTCTGCACACAACGCTCTGAAGCCTCGGTGACGTACGGACAATCTCAACACTGATAGGCTATCGCGATCCAGCGTCGCGCGACTTTTTCGCTTGAGTTGCAACTCACGCGAATTCCATCGCATTGCCGTCGCGTCGCCGGCCCCGCCCCCTTCGTGTCGCTTTGAGCCGCCCGACAGGAAATCGCGGCTCTACGCGTCTTTGCATTGACTTTGTATGTAAACTCACCGCCCCAAATGCTGGCTTCGCATTTGGTCTGAAAGCACCATAATAATTAGAACACCTTTAAACTACTAACTATTTATTAATAAATAACCATAAATAACCAAGGTATTTAATTTATATGTTTATTTATCCACATGTTATATATGTTTTCTGGTGTGGGAGAAAACTGGAGCACCTGGAGTAAACCCATGGCAGAGGAGAAAATTAAACATCACAGGGCACAGAGAAACAAACAACCACTCATACACATTCACACTTACTCCTAAGGACATTTTTGGCTTTTTCAATTTTGATTTTATTGTCATTTTGCATATGTTTATGCTATTGGCATGATTTTGTGTGAAAAGTTGTATTTTGTTAAAACTTTTAAAAATTAAAAAAGAAAATTTAGAACACATTCATCAATGGAGAACCTGGAGAGAACCCACGTGAGGAGAACATGCAAACTCCACACAGAGACACTGACAACCAAGGTTTAAACTCTGGACCTGGGACGACCAAGGTTCAAACCCTGGACCTTCTTGCTCTGAGGGGACAGTGCTAACCACCGTGCTGCCCCGCTTTTAGTTAGTGGTTTGTTTTTTTTAGGTCAATTCAGAATCTACATACATAATAAATGTTTTGTGATGTGGTAGCAGCCGGGGCACCTGGGAGAACAAGCAAACTCCACACAGAGACGCTGACGACCAAGGTTCAAACCCTGGACCTTCTTGCTCTGAGGGGACAGTGCTAACCACCGTGCTGCCCTGCTTTTAGTTAGTGGTTTGTTTTTTTAGGTCAATTCAGAATCTACATAATAAATACTTTATGATGGAGGTAAATCCACATCAAAGTGGGGAGAAAATCCAACTCCACACAAAAAGAGTCAGGCCCAGGAATTAAACCAGCACCTTTTTGTGTGAGGCTGGAGTTAAATCGTTACCTTGTTATCCCCTGGAAAGCAAAAACAAGACAGCAAAGCATTGTATGTCAGTATTCCAAAAAGCTCTTCAGGAGCTGTTCAGGCGTTGAATTTCTTGCTGTAGTGCTGCGTGCTCTCGGTCCATGTCCTGTTTCTCAGCCTTAATTGCATTGCATGCATTTTCTAAAGCTGTTTGGCTGTTCAACTTTTCGTTGAGCTCCTGGACCTCTCGTCGAAGTACATCATTTCTTCGACTCATGGCATCTTTTTCCATTGTCAGCGATTTGTACGTGACCTCCAGTATGTTTTCACTTTGCCGTCTGTTGCAGAGCTCTTGAACCTGAAGTTCTAATGTGTTGTTTTGTTGGCTCAGGGCTTCGTTTTCATTTCTCATGACATTATTCCTGTCTACCAGAGGTTGTGTTCTTGCAAGCCTTTTCTCCATCTCCTGAATTTCTTTGTTCAGGATTTTATTTCTGTGAGTCAGATCGTTTTTCTCTGCTTTCATTGACTCATAACTTGACTTTGTGACAGTTTTATTTTTTATCTCCTCACTGCGCTGTTGTATTTTTTGATGAAGTTCATCGTTCCGCTGTTTTAAGGCTCCTATCTCGTCTCTCAGTGGATCACACTTGCTTTCATAATCTTTCATACCTCGAAGCTTTGAGTGGAGCGATGCAAGGTTTTTAAGAAGCTCATTTTGTTTTGCAGAGACAACTTTTTTTTCTGATTTCAGGTCTTTATATTTGTCTTTCAATGCTTTGCTATTCTGAATCCTTCTGCTAAGGTATTCGATGTCCTTTTGGATTTCTACATTTTCTCTGCTCATAAATCGCATGTATTCCATCTTCGCCCTACACATGACATCGAAAGTCTTTTGCTCTTCAAATTGTTTGTTGAGCTTCTGCCGTTGATTTTTCAGTTCTGCGTTCTGCTGGGTGACGGTCACTTTTGACACTTCCATTTCCTCGCTCATTGCTTGCAGAGCTTTTTCACTACGCAGATCTTTGGCTATCTCCTGAATCTCGTGTCTCAGGTCGTCATTTTGCTCGCTGATTGCCTCTTTCTCTGCTCTCATTGTGTCATACATTTCATCCAAAGCATTCAATTTTCTATGCTTTTCTTTGAGCTCCTGGATTTCCTGTTGCATGGTGTAATTTTCAAGCTTTATGGCCTCCATTTCCTTCTTCAGGACATTACACGTTTCCTCCACACATGGTTTAGTTTGGAGTCTTCTCCTGAGCACCTCAATTTCTTTTTTCAACGCCACATTTTGCTGTGTTGCTGCTGAGAGCTCTGCTTTGATTTTATGGTAGTTCTCATCAGAGGCTTTATCAGGCCTCATATTGTGTAGCTCCTGAAGTTCTTTTGCCAAAGCTTCACTTGCTTTCACTACCTTTTGAATTTGGCTATTTTCATTGGGCTGTGCTAGTGGTTTGTTCTCATATTTTCTAGCATACCTTCGCAGCTCGAGATCAATATCTTTCTGTCCTTGATTGACTGCATCCAATGCCATGCTCAGACTGTCCAAGAACGCCTCAGAGTTGGCTGTTCTCTTGATGCGAATCATTTTTCTTCTCTCTTAGAGTCTTAACAACTGTGTTGACCACTGTGTGTTTTTCTGGGCTCTGCACACGAAGCTCGGCTGTAAATGATTCAGATATCAGATTAAAGAGCTGAGGTTCCGGAACGTGTTCACCCCGTTGCTTTGATCCTCGGAATGTTGAAGGTGTCATGAAGTGCAGGCAGTGACATCACTTTCCCCTAAGAATGGTGTTTATGACATCATCAACATAATGACGTCATCAAAATTCTGACTGATAAAGTACAGGAAGCTTTCACACAGCATGGTGTATATGAAATGGTAAAAAGACGGAGGATCGTGGTGATCAAATCTGAATCTACATAATTTTAAACACAGAACATGTCCTCCTCCTGTCTACGCCTTCTCGCAGAAGAAGCAATCAGTCACTCCTATGGACATTCATCTCAGTTTGCTTCTACTTCCTTCCTCACTCAGACAGCTGTGTAATAACATTATAGAGTGTCCTGATTCTTCACTGGCTCTTTGTCTCACACTCTGCAGGCAGGTTGAAGTCTGTCTGACTCTTTACAAAGAATAAAACCCTTAAAGACGTCAGGATTAAATTCTTTATTGCAATAGACTCACTAAAGGAAAAGTTCTATTTCAGTACAGTTTTGAGGTATACTAAAACCTCACTACATCTATCAGGGAATATTGTACTCTTTACTGTAGCACAGCTTTAGTTACTTTTTACATAGCAGATTATATTTGTACATAAAATACATATGATTAAATTATTAAGTCTGACATTTTGTTGTAAAGTAACAGTGTATAATGTAGTAAACATGAGCTCCACCTCAATCAGCTGTGTGTCAGTGCATCAATATAACTCTCTCAGAGAGAGAGAGTTTATTCACAGAGTAGTACTGCTGGTCCCACCAGAATGAAAGAGCACTGAGGGCGTCGCAGCGCCCTCTGCAGGATAGAAACTGAAAACAAAGATCATCTATTTTACTGGGTCTCATGACAAACAGCAAAACTCCATGAAGTCAAACAGAAAACATGTTTAATTAGTTCAGACAACACAAAAGGTACTTTAGTTTTAGTAGAAGCATTTGTAACTGCAGTACAGAAAATATAAATAGTAACACCTGCACAGTTTGTTTTTTCCAGCATCGTCACCTTTGCCCTCGTGTCTTGCTGTCTACGAATGTTTTTATCATTCTTCTGTGTATGTGCATCCACAGCAATGTGAGACTGGAGTCAAATTCCCCGTGTGTGAACACACACCTGAGGGCTGTTTCACAAAAGTAGAATTTAGAAATCCAGGATAAGAGATAAAGCTAGGCTTGACCTAGTGTGATCAGAGCATCCTGGCTTTATCAGTTTCACAAAGGCCAAACCAGGCTCAGAAGGTGCAACTAAGTCAAGCCAGGTGTAAGTAATTCAGATAAATGGGCATCAACAACTTTTTTCAAGAGACCACGCTGTCGATCACAGATTCATTGATGCTGAAATGGAAAAGACGTGTGCAGCATACTTTATTTGCTGTTACTCAATGAGTGTAAAAAAGGTTTTTGATGAAAAAATGCACATAATATAAAAAAGAAAGAAAGAAAAGTATTAAAACAGCGAGAAAAGCGTGGCAGACAATATTTATATGCAATACTTAATAAGTAAGTTGCTTAAAGAATCACTGCTCCCAACTGAAACTGTTAATTATAACGTTACCATGAATAGTAACGTTATGTCAGACCTTACAAGTTAGCACCGGACCTTAATATGTCACTCAGCAAATGTATTAATTACAACCACTAATCAACATACTGTCTATTCAATTCATTTTTATTTATATAGTGACAGTTCACAACAAAAGTATTTCTTGGCAGCATTACTACTAGTACTAGTACTAGTATTGCCCATTTAATCCTAATTTGAAATAATATGTAATGCTGAGATATCTGAGTGGGGAGTCTGGGGGTCCTCCCCCAGATATTTTTGAGCATTAAACACTTAATTTTCTGACGTCTGAAGAAATATTCTACACCAATTTATGGTGGAAATTATTTTATATAAATTTTATTTATATAAAAAGGAAATAATTCAACTGGCAGGTGACAATTCAAAATATAAAAATATAATGCAGTATCAGCAGCTTGTTCATTTAACTTAAGTTTCATTTTTGGAAAATGCACATATCTTTCTTCTATGTTTGCACAGCATGTTTTGTTATTAACCTTTCTTAAAGCCTTTTCAGTTATTTACCATTTTTTTAGTGCAAGCAACATTTTTGACAAATACTTTTAAAAAGTGTGTGTATAGTAGGCTTGGCAGAGAGGCTGGAGGTCTGTCAATTTTGTGTGAAAATGGTGTACTTTTTTAGTCAATATGGATAATAGATAAAAAGTCAGTGTTGTGGTGCTCATAGAAAATACTGTATGATATCTGTAAGTTGACCCTGAGGCTGTAGTCCTACAGCACATCCGCAGGTGAAGACTTCCTGCTGTGCTGACTGAGTTTTACTGTCATATGTCTGAACTGCACACACTTGAAAAAATTAACAAAATAAAAAACAGACTTAGATATGGAGATAAAAAGAAGCACTGAAGATATTAGAAGACCAGCAACTGCAAAGAGAAGTGATTTAGTGATTTAGTGTACTGGAAGTAGACTGTAAGCCAAACTGTAACACAGTGTATTGCGGTAATCATAGTTTTCTCTCCCAAACACACAGTTGTTTCATGAATAAACAGTGCACAATATATCCTCCTTACTGAAGTAGGACTATAATTTGAGAGTATTATAAAAAGACATTGGAATCCTACATAGTGTGTGTGAGTTTCTTGAGTGACATATAATGTCCGGTGCTCACTTTTAAGGCACAATATAACATAATTATGACAGTTTCAGTTAAGAGCTGTGATATTTTTAGCTTCTCACACATTCAGTCGGTCAACAATTGGCTGCCACTTTCTTTCGCTGGTTTATTGCTGTTCCCGCGTTACTTTTTCTTTTATTTATTGTTTTTTATTATTTTAATTTTTTTACAAGTGCTTTCATTCCACGTAAACCTAACTTACTCGCTGATGCCATTGTGTGCAAAGTATGGTGGACGCATCTTCTCTAGTTATGAAACCTAATAACCACAACCTACTATTTTAATATAGGCTACTGAAAAATATGCAGAACACATAGGCCTACATAAGAACATGGAATGACTGAAAGAATCACTTTGGTTTCTGATCGGCGTGACCGCTGACTGAACAGATAAGGCACCAGGATTAACTAAGCCTGGCTGTTAGCCTGGTCTGGACCAGGCTAGCTGCACAGAATAAATCACCATGGTAACTTATGTGCTACTGCTTTCATGAAACCGAGTCAAGGCTTAATTCAGCCAGGATATCTGGAAAATCCCGGCTTAATCCCTTATCTTGGTTTTGTGAAACAGCCCTCTGGGCACTAAAGCTGACTCTGATTCTGAAAACATGACTCGAGCCTCACAGGTGAAAAATCAAAAGTCACGTAACGTCTGAAGAAAATGATGACGTGGTGATAATTTTACACTCAAACATGTCAACACACACAGCTTTACACTGTATTTGTACCGACTTACAGTAATTAATCAACAGCTACACTCAGTGGCCACTTTATTAGGTACAGTTGTGCAAACTAATGAACACATACAAGGAATTTAAGTTGCTCTCAATGTTGCACACAGAACATTTTACAGACCTCCAGCTGAACAGATTGTAAACAAAGTCTTATGAATACAAATGGTAGAAAAATAGATGTGTAAAAATAATACGATCCCCGTCCACACCAGCATCTTAGCTGCGTATTGTTTATATTGAATATACAGTGGTGTGAAAAAGTGTTTGCCCCCTTCCTCATTTCCTGTTCCTTTGCATGTTTGTCACACTTAAGTGTTTCGGAACATCAAACCAATTTAAACAATAGTCAAGGACAACACAAGTAAACACAAAATGCAATTTGTAAATGAAGGTGTTTATTATTAAAGGTGAAAAAAAATCCAAACCATCTTGGCCCTGTGTGAAAAAGTGATTGCCCCCCCTTGTTAAAACATACTATAACTGTGGTTGTCCACACCTGAGTTCAATTTCTCTAGCCACACCCAGACCTGATTATTGCCACACCTGTTCACAATCAAGGCATCACTTAAATAGGAGCTGCTTGACACAGTAAGGTCCACCAGAAGATCCTTAAAAGCTACACATCATGCGAGACCCAAAGAAATTCAGGAACAATTGAGAAAGAAAGTAATTGAGATCTATCAGTCTGGAAAGGGTTATAAAGCCATTTCCAAAGCTTTGGGAATCCAGCGAACCACAGTGAGAGCCATTATCCACAAATGGCGAAGACATGGAACAGTGGTGAACCTTCCAGGAGTGGCCACGCCCAAAATTACCCCAAGAGCGCAGCGACGACTCATCAAGAAGTCACAAAAGACCCCACAACAACGTCCAAAGAACTGCAGGCCTCACTTGCCTCAGTTAAGGTCAGCGTTCATGCCTCCACCATCAGGAAAAGACTGGGCAAAATGGCCTGCATGGCAGAGTTCAAGGAGAAAACCACTGCTGAGCAAAAGAACATCAAAGCTCGTCTCAATTTCTCCACAACACATCTTGATGATCCCCAAGACTTTTGGGACAACATTCTGTGGACCGATGAGACAAAAGTGGAACTCTTTGGAAGGTGTGTGTCCAAGTATATCTGGCGTAGAAGGAACACTGCATTTCATAAAAAGAACATTATACCAACAGTAAAATATGGTGGTGGTAGTGTGATGGTCTGGGGCTGTTTTGCTGCTTCAGGACCTGGAAGACTTGCCGTGATAAAAGGAACTATGAATTCTGCTGTCTACCAAGAGATCCTGTTTGGCTTATTGTTTGACTTTGAATACAATTTATTGGGAGTGATTGAATTATTAGTCTTTGATTGGTTTATGTTTGTAGCGAAGGTAGCTGGCTATCTAGTGTCCTGCTAATCGACTGTTTTAAGTGACCGGTCAGGATTAAGGCTATTCTGCTGTCTGGCGCCCAACATATTTTGGATGTTTTGATAATCCTCCGCTACAAGTGGTCTCAGGCTCTGTCATTCTTACACAGATGAAATACAATAAATGGAGGTGATTTACAATGAATGAACAATGTAGGAGCCACAAACAGGTCCCTAACACCCTGAAGGCCAGTGTGACTGGAAAATTATTAAAAAACAAAATGAAGCACAAAGACACAGGTTAGCTGAGATATCAATGAGCCCATAAAACACATTAGCTGACATGCAGTAAATATAATGACAAGCAGACACGTTAACCCACTGCAAAGGGAGCTCATGGTCAATGTAGGGCACAGGTATGATGAGCTCTAAGCCAGACCATCAGAACAAAACAAGGAAAAGAAAACCACCAAGGCAGCAACTTACTAGCTGCAACCCAAACTAAACAAAACCCTGTTTATTTTAGTTAGTTTTGCAAACTACGATACACTTTTATTCAGTTATCATTTTTTTGTTAAGCCTCGTTTTTATTTTCATTTCAGTAAACGACAAAGTTTTTTCACATCTAGTTTTCGTTATTTCGTTCTTTTTACCTAATGGTGTGTTGTTCAGCACTAGAAACTCTAAAGTTATCAAACAGTGGGCGAATTGAACTTTATTGTCCAGTCTGTTTTCACAGAGCGGAAATTTTTCTTGGACACTGTAACATCACAGACACATCACATATCAACAACACAAATACAAAGATTTAAAACTATTAGCAGTCGCTCTATTGTTTCAATTTAAAACACTGTACGATTTAAGATAATCACTGCCATAGGAAGAAATGATCTTTTGTAGAGATTTTTTCTAGCCAAGGGAATTTTTAGTCTACGTCCAGATGGGAGCAATTCAAAGGCAGAGTGAAGAGGGTGAGTGTTATCTTTAAAAATTGCAATTGCCATTTTTCCCATAAAATGATCGAACAAGCTCTGTAGTGACTGTTGTTTTTTGTCTCAGTTATCTTATTTGCTTGATTAATTATTTGTGTGAGTTTTTTCTTTTGTTTCAGTGTTAGATTGCTGTACCATGAAATAATGTTATATGTGAGAATACTCTCAGTCATTGGTCGATACAACATAGTTAGGGTCTGCTGACTGACATTGAAGCTTCTCACTTTCCTAAGGAGACCCAAGCGTTGTCGTGCTTTTTTATGAATATACTCCACATTGCTTTCAAAATTAAGTTTCTCATCTATAATTGTACCCAAATATTTGAAATTCGAGACTTGCTCTACAGTTTTTCCTTGATCAGATAAAAGGGATTCTTTGGGAACACTATTAAATGTTCAATTTCAATACCATGTACCAGAACAAGGTGGAGGTTGTGGTTAAAACAGTGAGTGAACACTGAGAGGAGCAGAAGATAAACGCAGGACTGAATCTGTCGCTCTCAACGTCCACATGAATATTAAAATCTCCTACGACAATAACTTTATCAGTCTCAATGACTCAAGTTGACAAAAACTTTGACAATTCAGATAAAAATTCAGTGCACGGACCAGGTGCTCGGTATAGTATGACAATTGACCCTTCACTAAGCCACACCTCAAATAAGCAGCTGGCCAATCACAGCGCAGTATAGGACTCGCTCCGACACTTTTATACCTGCGCTCCATTGACTCTGAAACAAAAAGTTGTTTTCTGGCTTTTTTTGCCATATTATTCCAAAATATGGTCAAAAGCTGCTCCTGGGGCATCTTGTCATACAGCAGCTACCCAGAGAGGCTGAAAGGAGAAGTGTGATTTATTCACTTCCTAAAACAAATCCAGAAAAATGTCGGCTGTGGATTGTTTCTAATGTGATGTTAGTTTGCTAACGCTAACTTCCTCCTGAATGTAACATGATGAAGCCCTGCTGTTCTGCTTTTTACTGATTGTAATAGTGAACAGAGGCCGACCCAGCTTACAGGAACAGTGATCTTTAACATCGCTGTCCTCTTTCTCAATAGTCAGGTACGTTAATATGATGGTTCACTTTTACTCTGATCGGTTTAAGCTTCTGTCTTTATTTGTTTCATGTCAGTTTGACAGCCTGAATACAGCCTTCAATGTAAGTCACAGTAAAGGTTCACATAGTTTGGCCACTCACAGATTTGTAATACTGGATCATTTTCTTCAATGAATAACAGTATATGTTTTTCTCATTTGTTTAACTGGGCTTCCTGATTTACTTTGACTTGTGTGAAGATCTGAGGATGTTTTAGGTCATATTTCTGCAGAAATTTAGAAAATCCTAAAAGTTTTCACAAACTTTCAAGCACCTCTGTATTTAGATATTTACTGTACATGAAGAAAACACAAGTTGATGGTTTTTACTGTGTGTTTCTCATACCGTCCACTTGTAGGTTGACAAATGACTCCTTGTTTCCTCTGGTGCTGGTGAAGCACATGTATGTTCCCTGGTCCTGAGGCTCCACCCATGTCAGCAGCAGCGAGGCGTTTCCTCTGGAGATCTGGTCCTTGAACAGTGATGTCCTGGCTCTGAAGTGCAGGTCCTGGTGTCTGAGCTGGTCTTGGTTATTGTTATTGTAGGAGTGGATATGAGCGTTTCCTGCTGTCTCATGATACCAGTGGATGTCAAAATCAGTGCCGCTCTCTAAGCTGCACGGTAAGATGCAGCTCTCCATAAAAACACAGAACACCTCAGCATCTGCAACACATCAGGTACAAACAACACCTTTATTTTGAAGTTAGGAAACAATAAATGAAGGCTACAGAGATTCAGAGGAGAAGGCAGACCTGGTACCCCACCAACCAGAGTCAGCAGTGTGATCATGCCATATGAAATGTTTACCTGTGACAGGAGTTATGCTAGAACCCAGATGCAGACACAGAGGCAAAGCAGCAGTTAAGCAGTTTATTGACTGAGGCAGGGTGAGATGGCAGGAAGTCTCTTTCCAAGTAGTGGAGTGTGAGGGCTGGCTGGCTTGAGTGTGGCCTGAAGGTTGGTGGGATCTCAGCTTTGAAGGTCTTGGGATTGGCAGAGAAGAAGTTAGTAAAAGCAAACTGGTTGCTAGATTAACAGGCTACAGGCTTGATGCTAAGGTTTGACCTACGGTACGCGATTTAACAATCCGGCAGGGAATGGAAGTCTGGTCTCTCCTTAAGAGGAAGGGATGGCTGATCAGAAAAAAAACTGAGAGAATAAAAAACAGAACACAGACACACCAAGCATGTCTCAGTCACCCAAAGGGAAAAAACAAACCAAAACACACTCACTCAGTCCCAAACTCAGGTGAGAGATGCAGGGTTCATGACTATCTGTGTGTATGTGAGGTTTGCATCTGTGTGAGCTCGAGTAAATGGGTTTATTTACTACACTAACTTTTATTGGTGCTAACTGGTTTCTGGACATTTTATTGTATTCACTGTATTTTTACTCTTTCATTATCTTAACTGTTAAAAGCCCTTCTAGGGAACAGGGTGTTACGAATTAGCCATGGCTATAAACACTGTGATACAAGCAACAGATTATTTCATCTGTAATAATCTATGTGTTTTGTATCTGTCCCTGTTCAAATAAACAATAAAAAGATGAACTGTACACTTTTCAACAACAAATAATACTGAATGAACATTTATCTAACATTTCTGTTGTTGCTGCTGTTGTAGGGTGACTACTGTGATTTAATTAAGAGGGCGGTGGGGTCTGTGTGTGGGGTGGTGCTTCGTGTGGGTGGTGCTTCTGCAAGCCCATCAAAATCACTACTATCCTACTTCCACTAGGGCTCTCAGATTTTTAAGTTAAACAGCCAGTCCAACTTGGTGACAGAGGTTATCAGCAAGGTTCCAGAGTCATACTCACTTTGAAACGTGGTCTTTAACGTGAGTCGACTTAGCATGATAAGGAAACAGATACTTACACAGGCAGGCTTCTCATCTGGGCCGTACCAATAAGCATTTTCTAAACAGAGAAAGACACAAAGAATGTGTGTATGAAAGGAGAACGCAGATGTAATGTAAAAGCGTTTTGAGAGGTGGAAAAGACTAGAAAGGCGCCATAGAAATACAGAGCATTTACACAGCATCTAGAAGTTCAGCAACCAGTTTGTGTTTAGTGATGGTTTTGACTGTGGACGTTAACATCTTTGCAATGATCCCACAACGTAATGAGAAAACAGCTGAATCTAATTACAGACGCTCTGTGACTGTCTGTACAGTCTGTGAGTCCTTTCAGGTGTTCACTGATGCAGAAACACATCTGACTATCATGCTGCATTACTCAATATTGAAATGAATCCATATCAGAAACATGAATGATTGAGTAAAACATAGACTTATTGATCAGATATCTTTTTGATATTTATTTTGAATAAATTAGTATGTTAATCCAGTAATAGGCAACTGTTTTTTCTTTAGAATTCACAAAATTAGTCGTTGGATTAATCGACTTGAAAAATAATCAATATGTACAGCCCTACCCACAATCTTCCAAAATCATGAGTAAGACCACAAGAATAACGGCTGGCAGTGAAAATGTTAGCAGTTGGTCTTTAATATATTTTCATGCCTCTGTCAGGACAACTAACTCTGCTGGTTGTGCAGAAAAGTTTGTAGGAAGGGGTTTTGTTACTGTGAAACCTGTTCAACTTTTTCCAGTTGCTGGATCACGTGTTGCTGAGCCGTCCACAAACTGATCCGTCTTTTGCAATCGTTAGCTGTGTTTCCTGTAAGTCTGCCCTCGGGGAGCAGGCTGCTGTAACACAATCACGTGACTGTCCATCACAAAATGGAAGGAGAGTAGCACGATTTAGTACAGTGCACCTTTTAACAGTGATGTTGGACATATCAAGCAGCAGTGTTGTATCTCAGCCAACGGGCTGTAGAGAGATGAGATGTTTTTTGTTGAAGCTAAATCATTGATACAGCAAGTAGAACCAACAACAAATCAAATCTAAATAGCCCCTAATGCTGCAACAGAGTCCAGTTTGGATGAAAAATGAGCTGCAGGCCTCAGTCGTCCCCCTGGTCAACACTGCAGTCATGTGACCCCCCTTCTTGTCAGCTGTAAAGTGAAAGGTTTGTTGGTAGACCAAAGGTCTGTGGAGACTGAAGAGCCAGCTGAGTAATAAGTAATGGTGGGCATAGATTATTTTTTAAAATCTAGATTAATCTCACTTTTTAATCTAGATTAATCTAGATTAAAATGGCTCATTTGAATTCTGCCCAAGGCATCAGAATATGTGTGCGAACGGGTTTCAAGCCAGGTGGATCATTAGACCAGGGGCTCATCTCCTGTTTCCAAAATGCATCACAAACTGCTTGAGAAAGCTGTTCTACTATGATAATTGGTGATGAAAATAAATCATGTTCAATAAGATGTACTTGTGTGTAGCGTGTGATGTGCTTTGCGTTTAGGTGGTAGGCTACTTGAGACTGGAAGAACTCCTACAGTAAACTAATTCCGCATTGCACAAGGTGCAAACAACCTTAGTCTTGTCGAGTTTTCCATTGGGAAGCTTCTTAAAAGTAAATTTTCCCAGAAGCAAACCCGGCGGCTTCAGAAATGTTCGTACACAAAGTGCTGTCCAACAGCTGTCTGTGGGCGATGTTGCTACAGTTAGTGTGAGTAAATACCGCTGAATGCGTTTTTAATCAACCGGTATCAATAACTAACCTGGCTAGTTGTAAACAAACAGCTGGCCGGCGAGGTTGGAAGCGGAGCGCCGTCAGCTTCGGGTGTGGCGTCATTCCCAGCTCCGCCCTCGAGGTAACGCAGCAACAGCTGCATCCATGTTAGCACGTCCACGTTTGATGTGGTAATTTCACAGTAGGCAGACACACAGGTTCGAAGACTCGTTCTCGCCCCCTACAGTGCGATTCGGCGCTAAGATATCAAGGTGAAAGTCATCATAGCTTGCGTAGTATAGACCCAGCTCCCAACCCAACTTTGAGAATAGATTAACGGCGATATTTTTTTTGTCGCCCGATAAGTCTCACGTTAACGCCGATAACGGCCCACCACTAGTAATAAGTCATTTTATTGTCATTTTAAAGGTTTAATTTTAAAGGTCATTTTAGGTTGCCTTCATAATAACTGGCCAGGGACAACAGATGAAAATTAGCCTGTTGAGCTAACTCTGGCTCATTTACAGTTATTTCACCGTTAATTAATGAGCACTGTCCCTGTCTGTCAAACAAACAAATAAATAAATGAAAAGAATGAAAAAAACAAAATCAACGTTAAATCAACAAAAACATTTTCAGGCCTGAGCAGTTTCTGCCCTTGGTGCCCTAATGTTAGCATCACTTGTTAACCCACTGTCATCTACAAGAAGCTGATTCAGCTTTTCTGTGTCTCTAATTTTGGGATGGTCTGAAATGCTTCAATTCGATTTGGGCAAGAGAGCTTTTGTTTCTCTGCAGGGATCACATGACCCAGAAAAATATAATTTAGAAACAGAGTGCAGTTTAGATATGCTAGCTCTATGGGGTTCTGCCGGTGCTCAGGGGGCTCTTGTCACAAGCCCTGGGCTGATAGAACTGACGTCCATTTGCACACACCCTGAGGACTCTGGGACATACCTGTCAACGGTATACTCGGTAGAGTAAGTAGTTTTTTACCCAACTAACTTGTAAGCCAGGTAGACGCTGCTCACCTGTACGCTTACCATAACACAAACAGCATTTCCACTGATAATTGACAAAGCTACTGATTGTTGCCTCTAGCTGAGTAGTGAAATGAGTCACCTAGACCTCAGCCTGGGAGGAGCTGAAGCTCCCCCTACACCAGCTGATGCAGACCTGCAGGATGCTGTAGCTGGTGAAATGAACATGTCTCTAGAGGAGAGAGTCCATTTAAATGGCTTAACTGTAGCCATGTGTGATGAGGTGATACAAGAGCTTGTATCCTTCATCAATTACCCAATCGGGAAGCCACAACGCACTGTTCCACATGTGCTTGAAAGATTGAACCTCCTGTACCAACGCAAAGCGCAATTGCAGATGGAAGAACCGGAGCAACGCTACAACCTATTGGTACGTACCCACCAGGATGTGCAGCAGAGCTACAGGAGCCTGCAAAAGGAACACCTTGCCAAACAGACAGCTTGCTCAGGTGAGAGAAGCTCAGACGAACCTCAGGACAGTGCAGATGCCTCCCTGCACAATTCCAAGCACCCCTGCTAAGAGCAGAAGAGGAAGAAGAAAGGCAAGAAGGAAAACAGCGGAGCCAGAGGAGTCTCGCCACTGATCCTTCTGTCTGGAGGCTACCGAGGCTAGCTGAGTATGCCAAGCTAGACATGGACCCTCATACCAGCACCAGCAGTAAAGCCTGGGCCAGACAGGCCTCTGTCAACCCAGCTGACCTGGAGACCACCTACAGGAATCATGGTGGCTCCAGTGATGCACCGGTCAGACTCCAGACACCAGATGAATATCGAACGCCCTTCCTTGCTCATCCAAGGGACACAGATGTCCCATCAACTGGGAGGTTCCCACACCCAGTCCACAATCGCAACACCCTGCGATTTGGCCGAACCCCATCTCTCCACCGGAGGGAAGAAGAAAATTACCATACGCCAAGGGGCCCTGGCCTCCCCACTGGTCCTGAGTCAAGCACCTGCTGAAGTGCACACCAACACTATTACCGGAGCACATCCCCAACATGAAGGGAAAGAAGTTGCGCCTATCTCTACGACAACCAGAGTGACCTTAGCTTCACTGACAACTCAGATGGCCCATATCAGCCCCGTGAATCGGGCCTGCATACCAGACAGCTGGAGTCCCTCGCCAGGGACATTGAAAGGTTCGACCCCAGCAACAAAGAGTCGAATGTGGACGACTATCTCCAGGAGATTGAACACTGCCTTCAAGACCTGCCACACCCCCAGTTCAGAGGAGGAACAACACTTTAAATCCCTGTTCCTGGATAACCTGCAAGAAGACATCTGGTACGATGTCAACATGTACTGCTGGATGTAAAACCTGAACAAGCAGGAAATCAGGAAGTATGCCCAGCTAGCATGGGAGACACAGGCGCGCCCGACTCAGAAGTCACACGATGGTGCCAGAGTACTTGGGATCCAAGCTGCTGAAGGTGCTAGCCAATTGCTCGAAGGCACAGAAGTGCCTTCCAGAGCCAACACCAGGACTGAAAACCAAAGACAGCAGGACAGGCAATGGAGAAGAGGAGGTGGGGATGTAAAATAGCCCCATCCACAAAACCGGCCGTGGCCACCCAAGCCACGCTTACAGAAAGAAAGGCCTTGGTTTGAGCACAAACCCACTCAAGAGAGCAGACACCCAGGGAAGGCCCACGACAGGAAGGAGCACAGAACAAAAGAGAACAAGGAAAACCTCTAAATACTTAACAGATATGGTAAAGTAAGGGGATGCAAGTCGTCCTTCAGCAGATAAGACAGATCCTAGGAGGGCTCCAGACTGCCAACCCCTGTCAGCATGACCAGAGTGAACACCCTCCCAGCCAATCGCCAACCCAGGGAGCCTGCAATGCCCCCCATGGCAATTGCTCCAGACATCCCAAATACCCCCTTTTTGAACTTCCTGGGCGACGTTGTGCGCAAGGGTAACAGCCACCAGATATACACCTCTGTTGTATTGGGGGGTTGCATCAGCGCCCTCGCCCTACTAGACTCTAGTTCCTAGATTTGTCTGATGTGCGCCACTACCTTCTCCCAGGTCATGAAGACCATGGCCTCCCTAGGTAAACCACTTCAGGTGGAGGCCTGCAACATGAGCGTCATCAGCTACACGCAGGACAAGTGACCCATCACTAGACGCATGTGGATCAACATCACCCTCCAGGAAATTACCTTGGTGCACCCTGTCCACATCTGCGCCCTGGAGACGAAACCCAAGCTGATCGGTCAGGACCTCCTGGACCAACTAGCCCCACTAATAGACTGTCAGCGGGGTAAATTTGGACCCAGGTGGGGACACCTAGCCACTCAACTCAGACAGTCGAGTGACCTCTGATAAACACATCGCTGTCATTCAGGAGCCAAGAGGACCCCTCCCCATGATTATGCCCTTCACGGCACCTACTTATGGCATAGGGCGCACCAAAGCCCAACATGGACCAGCAGCCAACTCCAGCTGGAAACTAGAACCCCATTCTCCACCACAAGTCCTTTCTGTGCACTCTGAGTAACACAAACTCACCACTGTACAGCCCCTTTGTGGTTGGTGGAGGTTCGTGTGGTTGGTGTTGCGGTTCCAGAGGTGCTAGTGGCCCTCTGGTCCGACAAGTCCGCTATCAGTCAGGACTTGTATCATAACGTGTGCCAGAACCCACCTGCCATGGCCTTCACGCAGCGTAGTCACTGCCTCCTCTCAGCAGGAAGCCCTCTGAACCCCCTCATGGCCATTGGAGTGTGCGCCCTCTACAGATAGGGAGGAAAAGTTACACACTACATCAAAGTGTAACTACATTGTTCGACTGGGTGCACAGCTGGACACAGTCAACCAAGTACTTGCTCCCGAGCAAGTGCAGAAGAGACTTCTACGAGCGTGGAACCCGAGCACCTGATATCCATTCCCCAGGCTTGTCAGGTTGCTAGTGAGGTTCCGGTGACAGTACCAGCCTGAACAGCAGGGGTCCCTATCCGCCCTTGAGGTCCTAAAAGAACAAAAGACACAAAGTCAGCTGGCTTTCTTACAACCGTCACTCTACTTCAAGAAACTGGACCTAACTACGAGCAGCATGCCTCTGCTGGAAATGAATAACCATGTCACATATCTCCTGGTGCAAAACATGACATATGCCCCCATCCAAATGTCGGCACAGCAACCACAAGGGACACTGGTTGACAGTTCCTTCCATCTCTTCACCCATCAATCACTACAGTAGCAGTGATTGGGTAACTGCCCTAGTCTCTAACCAGAGATGACAGCTTGGAAAATGTCTTCATCATGTTCCCGGGCCAGAACAATCACTGTTAATCACCATGAGTCCCTACAGGATAAGGCAATCTGTGGAACTACCCTAGGCACAGAGGGTGCCACGGTTGTGTACGCCCTGACAGCTCAGAAGTTGCATAGCAACTGACCAAGGCGGAGAGGCAGCTCGACCAGCTGTTCCAAGAGTTCCAACACATCTTCTCCTGGGTCTCTAATGACTTTGGAGTCAGTGACTTCCACACACCGCACTGTACTACTGGAGTCACACCGTTTGAGATGATGACAGGGTGACAGATGACACTTTCACTGCATCTCCTGTATCAACCCAAAGACATCAATGTTGGCAGCTGTGGCTCAGGAGGTAGAGCGAGTTGGCCGTTAATTGGAAGGTCTGCGGTTCAATCCCCGGCTCCCCCAGGCTGCGTGTCGAAGTGTCCTTGGGCAAGACACTGAACCCTGAATTGCCCCTGGTGGCTGTTCCGCCAGTGTATGAATGTGAGTGAATGTTAGTTTCTGTTTGAGCACTTAGGCTCACTGTGTGAATGTGTGTGTGAAAGGTGAATGCAGCAGTAGTGTAAAAGCGCTTTGAGTGGTCGAAAAGACTAGAAAGGTGCTATACAAGTACGGAGCATTTACATTTACATTTGTTGCAACCACCAGTACGTGACAGACCTGCGCCCACACTTCCAGACCATGTTTGCATGGGCTCAGAAGAACACGGAAGCCAGTGTAAAAGGATCTAAGGCTTACTACGACCGGAAGGCGTCCCAACGTTAGTACCAAGTAGGCGATAAGGTTTTCTACTTCAGATTTGTGAAACCAGTGGGAGTCACAAAGAAGTTTCTACCAAGCTGGTCAGGCCCCTTTGAGATCGTTGGGAAGCTATCTCCAGTAGCTTACCGGACCAGGATCTCAAAACCAAGAAAGCCACCAGTATACAAGTGGGTCCATGCAAACCAAATCAAACCCTACACACTGTTCCAACTCCCAGAGAAGGCAAACTCCACATCTGAAAGGGAGCGACCCTGACTCCCACAGGAAGAGGACACAAGCTGCATGCATAATCCTAACCCAATTCAAATCCCTCCGGGATAAGCCTGACTAACTTTAAACAACCCTTCCTCCTGCGTTTCCCTTTTCTCTCTTACCTCTTTGGGTATTTTCACCTTGTTGTCCTACACAGCCATCAAAGGATGAAGAACGGCAAAAAGGCCGGACGCGGTAAGTTAAATGCCTTTTTATGTGAACTGTTTATGTATTCAACATGTAAATTGTTTTTTATGCTTTTATTGACATTAGAAGTAGTTAGTAGTCTCCCCAGACCTAGCCTCAAACTTCTCGCCCAGACACAATAGCCCATTAACCTCTTGTGAACTGTACAGACTGCTTAAAACCCTTTGTGCCCAGAACACTATAAATGAGTAATGACTGATTACTCCTGCCACATGGACTGTCCAGGTCTTCAGACTTGATCCAAAGACTGTGATTAACCACCCCACTCTTCAGATCAAAAAGGGGGAATGTTGGGACCAGGACAGTAGAACAAATTTATTAGCCTACTCCTGCCAGCCTAAAGGCCTGTTGAATTTCCAAAAGCCTGAGTCAGAGTAGTTTCGAACAAAGGACAGTAAAACAGGCGCCAAGGCCCATTTCACACCTAGGTGCAAATAGTGAGTCAGAGCTAAAAGCAGAGCCACTATTGGTTGTGCTTGTAATCCTGCAGGTTGCCCTGGTAGCGCAGCCGCGTGCCTCCCTCAGGTTTAAGTAGGACTGGCGCAGCCAGCACATTGTCTTTCCACAACTGTGTGAGCAGTGATAGGAGACACAACTTTCTCACACGTTGATCTCTTTTGTTCCTGAACACAGACTCAAACTTCGAGCACTGCTCTGTTACCTTTCCTCGTTTTTTTCTTTCTCCGTGTGTAAACACACATTCACCTTTGGATCCTGAGATTCCTTGTTGTTTAACGAGGGATCATTACCTGCAGAAGAAGACGGATAGCTAAACTCCATGCTTAGTAGGGGGGAAGATAACCCCGCGGCCTACCTTCCCAAAATCTTAGTCTACTGGACTGTTTTCCACCACCGCCGAATAGTCGCCGAGTGGTAACCCGGTCTCGCCAGGATCCGGTCCAAGAAATACCTCCGGACGGACACATTCCCATAACTGCCGTTATCATCTTCGCTACTAAAAGCGACTTGAGTAAGAGGCTTAACTAAAGTGTCTGGGCAGAGATATAGACGTATTGTTTATGTGCTGAGCTTCATGTTCATTGTGGATTCACGTACCGCCACGTCCGCTCATTGTGCATGCTGTGTGGTAGAGTGTAGCTACGTTGTAATTCACCGTGATAAGTAAACCCACAGCCGTTATCGTGCATGATCTCACTGTTTTCCCCACTTTCCTTGAACTCATCACTGTATACGCTCACTTGCCACGTGACCGGCACGCCACCATTCTTTTAGTCCGCATAGCCTACAGAGAGAATAGCCGCCATTTTGGGACTGGTGTTGGCCACACACACACACAAACACACAAACACACACACACTCCCTTCTCACTTGTTGATTGGTGTATGTTTGATTGTTTGACTTATATTAGATGATAGTGTTTATTTGCTATGGTGAATACATTGTTATAATTTTAAGAAGTCGCTGTTTGTGGTTATTTGTGTTGAATATTGTGAGTTGGTTATGACGGCCAGTGTATGGACTCACTCATCAAACTCACCTATCATTGAATGATAATGTTTGATTATTGACAATTTATAGGTGAATAAATCCTTTTAGACTGATTTCATATTTGGTTATTGGTACCTGATTCCAAGGTGGTGCCCGTATTTATTAATGACAATTAATAAATTTTGATATTAATAATTGTATTAATATTTATAGAATATTTCTGATATTTAGCCAATAACCCAACCTGATCCTACGTGACCCCAACAGCACCCACCAATAAAACAAGAAGAAGAGCAGCGTGAGTGGTCAAGGATTTAAAAATAAATACAGGTCTCAGGGGTAGGTGGCGTGTCCTATTAAACTCGGTTCTCTTGCACCAAAGGCATGTGTCTCATCCACCGCGCCATCACCACCCAACTTTTTTTTTTATGCATTTCTATTTATTTATTTACTCAATTACTCATTATTTCCCCTTCTGCTGGGCTGTGTTGTTTATTTATTTACTTCTCTACTGTTTCTGCTGTTGTTGGCTGGTTTGCCTCTTGTTTCCATCGTCTGTTTTTGTGAACCCATTGTGATCAACATGAATGTGAACCATGGCTCTTTGTCATTCAGAGATCATCATTTTATATAACAATTTAAATACAGACAGCATTGGAAATGTAAATACCCACTTTTTGCATAAAAAGTGCAGCAGGCCTGCGACCTTCGTCAGTGACAGGAAAGAGGAGCTGATGATGACGTTCTCCAGATTTGCCTATAAAGGTCAATAATATGAGCTGAGTTTACTTTTAGTGTCGTACATCGACACACACAGTCTGCAGAGCAGCACGATGATGAAGAGCATCTTACTGGTTGTCTTGTGTCTCTCAGGTCAGTGAATTCTTTAACATTTCTGATGTCTGTCTGCTTATTATAGTAAAATGAGCTAATACTGAAATAATGCATGAGTCTCAGGTGCTGTCCTCACAAACACAGTGATTAGAAATGTTTTAAACATGTTGTCTCACTGGGACCATTGACCAGTCTGCCAGTGGAGGAAGACTTCAGATCCTTTACTTCAGTAAAAGAAATGTAAAAAATACTCTGTTTAAAATCCTGCTGAAGTAAAAGTACAGAAGGATCATGAGCAAAATGTACAAAAGTCAAAGAGCCTCCCTGATTGTTATTATTATGTATGACAATAAGATTGTTCTGATTAATATGTCAATGTGTTAGCAGACATTTACATTTCTGAACAAGGTGTAACTACTTCATATACAGTTAAATAAAAGTAACCCAGTGGTTCCCAACCTAGGGGTCATGGCCCACCAGTTAAATTTGAGGGGACATGAGATGATTAATGGGAAACAATTGAGGCCACAATCCATAAATGTGGGAACCTCTGGTTAAATACTGAATGATTTATTTTATTTTCAATCCATCAACACAGTAAAACCATGTGTAATATTAAAAGACATACTAAGGTTGTGGATTCTGGTTTCTCCTCACAGGCTGGGACCCCTCCTCCTGCCTCCTCCATCAGTACCACTATGTTCCTGATCCTATGACCTGGACTGAAGCTCAGACCTACTGCAGACAGAAATACACAGACCTGGCCACCATCGACAACACTGAAGAAATGAACCAACTTCTTAACAAAGTTTTATCTTTTAACAATCAATATGTGGTCTGGCTTGGCCTGTACACTAATCTGAACTGGAGGTGGTCAGACGGCTACACATGGAGAGGAGCTGACTATACGGGGTGGATAGACTCTTATCCAGCTCTAATCTCTCAGTACAATAACTCCTGTGTTTTAGGTGCATCAACATGGCAGACTAGTAATTGTGCACTGGGATATCCATCCATCTGTAATAATGGTAAGTACCAATCTAAACATTATTTCCTCTCTGATAATGATTATTTTAAAGTCTGTCAACTCAAAAGAATATTTTTTCCCAATCTGCAGGAACACAGCTGGATCCTAAATTTGTTTATGTGAGTCAATCATTGAGTTGGTTCAGTGCTCAGAGGTACTGCAGGGAGAACTTCATGGACCTGGCCACTGTGAGGAACCAGACTGAGAAGCAGAAGGTCCAGAGCCTGATACCGAGTGGAACCTCGGCATGGGTTGGTTTGTTCGGAGATCCTCACACTTACTGGTCTGATGGGAGAGACTCCTCATTCAGATTCTGGTCCACTGTTTCAAACCCAATTGACTGGAAGAGTGTCACATGTGGTCTGTCAGATTGGTGGGTTTCAGGAAAATGGAGGCTTTTCCCCTGTAACAAAAGATACTCATTTGTCTGCTACAGCGTCCGTGGTGAGTGAGTTTACTGAGCTTCAGCAGAAGAGAGAATAACTGAGTTTGGTATCACAAAGGTGATTCAGCATGTTGTTCTTCTCTGTCTAAGCAGTAATGAAACGGGCAGTAAAGCTGAGGATAAAGCTGGAGGACTCCTCTGTGGATCTGAATGACCCTGCTGTGAAAGCAGACCTGCTGAAAAAGGTGAGTCTCCCAAATCCACCCTGAGGCCCTCAGGAACTCTTGGAACTGTTGAGTTTCCAGGCCCATTGGTTTGTTTGGCTGTGTGTCTTTTTTGGTTCCCTGTGGACAGCAGGTCAGAAAGCAGCTTCCAACAAACAATGTAGATCTGAGCAAATGTTTCCTGATGGCTGCCATGTGTGTTTCCCAGCTCCAGGACAAGCTGCAGCAGAAAGGACAGAGTGGAGTCACCCTGAAGTGGAGAGAGCAGCCTGATGGGAAAGTCTTCCACAAAGAGGAGGATGGGCTCTAAGACTGAAATCTAACTTGTGTTTCTCTGTAATCCTTGGTGAATGTTGATATTCTACCTGCTAATTCACACTATGATCAGTGTCTGAAGAGCTTAACCAGAACCCTGAATCCATCCTGTAGACCTGTAGTCATAGGAGGGGTTTGTCCCTCATCAGCAATGTTACTGAGTCAAGTGTCTTCAAAACATGTCAAAGAATAAAACATACGTAGATTCAACAAGCTCTGATTGTGTAATCTTTCCTAATTTCCAATGCATACAGAGCAGATCCAGCAGGTCTCAATTTAAAACCAAGACAGAATGAGCATTTCTTCTCTTCTGCATCTTAAATGAAAATCACACACAAGAAGCAGAAAAGACATCAATCCTGGGTTGTCACCATCTTCCTTCTGTTCTTTAATCTCTAACTGACGTTGCTTTCATTTTCACAGTGGCTGCTGACGTTTAGGCAAACAGTGCCTTCTTTCCTGATTAAAATGATAATCTCTGTCATCAGGGAATGCAGACATGAGACGTCCTTACAGAAGACAAGCCTTAAAGTTTACTGAAAATTTCTATTTACTATATAAACTGAAGAAGTAAGACTCCTTTACAGCAAAAGTTTCCTCTTTACTGGAAACCAACATTATTTTGAGACTTCAGCAAGATCTCCAGAGGAAAAGGTTAACTTTTCTAAATGTCTCTGCCTCCTCTGCTTCCACTGTAAGCCTCCTAAAGTTTATTCCTCTCTGCTTCAGCAAAGCGTCCACACCAAGAGGAAAACCCAAAGTTGAGGGCTGAATGATGAAGCTCTGCTTCAGTACATGTAATTTATGTTTAAAACCTCTGCATGTAACACACAGCTCAGCCCCGCCACCTGGTGGAGACAACAACAACAACAACAAGCCTCCAGTCAGCATGTGACCTGTCTCTGAGAGGTTGTATTGATCAGTCTGTACTGTAGCAGAGTATCAGCTGCTACTAATAATACTACTACTACAGGAACTACTGTTGATGCTGCTGAGTTTATACAAATGTGTTTTTGAGGATTTCACAGAATCTAAATATGTAGTTTACTGTAGACAAAAGAGGTTTAAACAGCAGAGCTGCAGATTACTTTCATTATCACTTCAGTTTATTGATTAATCATCTTTGAAATGTTGAAAGAAAAGAAATAGTTTTCACCAACAGTGCAAAACTCCTGATCAGCTGATGACCAATCAGTGGTTTCAGTGGTTTTACAAACACAGTAAACTGTTGGTTCCAGCCTCCAGGTGGAGCTTTACAACTCTTCTATATTGTTTGAATATCTTTGGGTTTTGGACTGTTAATCCGGAAAAGCAAGACTTCTGGAGGCAGTACAGGACTCTGTTCAGGAGTGTCACTGCATGCTGATCTATAATCAATATGTAGATGTTTGATCAGATGGAGCTGCTGCTCAATCCAGCAGGTGGCAGCAGACTCTCACAAACAGTCTTTATGTGGGATGCAGCTGTTGTTGAATCTGGATGTTCTGCATTTGAAGCTGCTGAGGGCAGCAGGAGAGCAGTCCATGATGGGGGTGAAAGGGTCTTTATGAAAGTTTGAGCCCTGTTCAGGCACCGGGGAACCCCTACTCTTTGCGACAAGTGCCATGGGACCTTTAATGACCACAATGAGTGAGGACCTCGGTTTACGTCTCATCTGAAGGGACGGCAGGTCCTTCAGCGTGAGTGTCCCCATCACTGCACTGGGATCTTATTATTAGGACCAGAGGAAGACTTCCCTCGATTAGCCCACCAACACCACTTCCAGCAGCAACTTAGTTTTGCAGGGAGGTCTCCCATTCAGGTACTGGGCCAGCCCAAACCTCCTTAGCTTCAGTCAATCAGCAGTAGCAGGGTTTACATTGCTATGGCTGCCAGCCTAAGTGCTCAAACAGAAACTAACATTCACACACATTCATACACTGGGGGAACAGTCGACTGGGCATCCTGATACTGTATTTCGGTTGTTGAAGAGGTGAGGGACCATGGAGATGGGGTTGATGGGTCGGTTGGTCCCTTTGAGCTAGTTGGGGTGTTTTGGAGCTCGGATTGGATGCTTGGTGGTTGTCAGGAGATCCTGTGTAGGGGAGGACTGTGCATCAGGGTGCATCGATGGTCGATTTGTGGTCATGGTTGGGTCAAGTTTTGGGGTGCCAGGAGATTCCCACCCCTTGGTGGGTCCTAGGGGCTTGGTGCGTCTATTGGCCTCACGGAGCTAAGGGACTGTTGCTGCTGTTGTAGGGTGACTACTGTGCTATTAATTTGGGGGTCTGTGTGTGGGGTGGTGCTTCGCTGCTGGAGAGTAGACGTCTGCAAGCCCATCGAAATCACTACTATCCTACTTCCACTAGGGCTCTCAGATTTTTAAGTTAAACAGCCAGTCCAACTTGGTGACAGAGGTTATCAGCAAGGTTCCAGAATCATACTCTCTTTGAAACGTGGTCTTTAACGTGAGTCGACTTAGCATGATAAGGAAACAGATACTTAGACAGGCAGGCTTCTCATCTGGGCCATACCAATAAGCATTTTCTAAACAGAGAAAGACACAAAGAATGTGTATGAAAGGTCAATGCAGATGTAATGTAAAAGCGTTTTGAGTGGTCGAAAAGACTAGAAAGGCGCCATAGAAATACAGAGCATTTACACAGCATCTAGAAGTTCAGCAATCAGTTTGTGTTGAGTGATTTTGACTGTGGATGTTCAACAACATCATTGCAAAAACAGCTGAATCTAATTACAGAGGCTCTGTGACTGTCTGTACAGTCTGTGAGTCCTTTCAGGTGTTCACTGATGCAGAAACACATCTGACTATCATGCTGCATTACTCAATATTGAAATGAATCCATATCAGAAACATTTAAAGTTTCAAGTAAAGTAGCCTGATTAATGTCTGTTAATTTTAATATCACAACACATCAGTGACGTGGAAATTTGATTCATTTTAAGATTTGCTACTTTTGTCATCATTCTAATGTGCTGCATCAGAATGATTGAGTAAAACATAGACTTATTGATCAGACATCTTTTTGATATTTATTTTGAATAAATTAGTATGTTAATCCAGTAATAGGCAACTGTTTTTTCTTTAGAATTCACAAAATTAGTCGTTGGATGTTGGATATGTACAGCCCTACCCACAATCTTCCAAAATCATGAGTAAGACCACAAGAATAACGGCTGGCTGTGAAAATGTTAACAGTTGGTCTTTAATATATTTTCATGCCTCTGTCAGGACAACTAACTCTGCTGGTTGTGCAGAAAAGTTTGTAGGAAGGGGTTTTGTTACTGTGAAACCTGTTCAACTTTTTCCAGTTGCTGGATCACGTGTTGCTGAGCCGTCCACAAACTGATCCGTCTTTTGCATTCGTTAGCTGTGTTTCCTGTAAGTCTGCCCTCGGGGAGCAGGCTGCTGTAACACAATCACGCGACTGTCCATCACGAAATGGAAGGAGAGTAGCACGATTTAGTACAGTGCACCTTTTAACAGTCATGTTGGACATATCAAGCAGCAGTGTTGTATCTCAGCCACCGGGCTGTAGAGACATGAGTTTTTTTTTGTTCAAGCTAAATCATTGATACAGCAAGTAGAACCAACAACAAGTCAAATCTAAATAGCCCCTAATGCTGCAATAGAGTCCAGTTTGGATGAAATAATAAGCTACAGGCCTCAGTCGTCCCCCTGGTCAACACTGCAGTCATGTGACCCCCCTTCTCGTCAGCTGTAAAGTGAAAGGTTTGTTGGTAGACCAAAGGTCTGTGGAGACTGAAGAGCCAGCTGAGAATTGTTGCTTGTTTGCAGATTATGTTTTTCAGTCTTTTAAATCTCTCGTTATGTTTTGCCCATGTTGTGTGCTGATGTTGTTTGGTACTTATTGTTGTGTGTTGTATCTGTCTTATTACTATTTTTTTTTACTATTAATTGTGGACTGCAATAAGTCATTTTATTGTCATTTTAAATCTTCATTTTAGGTTGCCTTCATAATAACTGGCCAGGGACAACGGATGAAAATTAGCCTGTTGAGCTAACTCTGTCTCATTTACAGTTACTTTACTGTTAATTAATGAGCACTGTCCCTGTCAAACAAACAAATAAATGAAAAAAAGAATGGAAAAAAAAGCTTTAAATCAACAAAACATTTTCAGGCCTTTCCCCTGAGCAGTTACTGCCCTTGGTGCCCTAATGTTAGCATCACTTGCTAACCCACTGTCATCTACAAGAAGCTGATTCAGCATTTCTGTGTCTCTAATTTTGGGATGTCTGAAATGCTTCAATTCGATTTGGGCAAGAGAGCTTTTGTTTCTCTGCAGGGATCACATGACCCAGAAAAATATAATTCAGAAACAGAGTGTAGTTTAGATATGCTAGCTCTATGGCCACCAGGAAGGTGTTCAATTCAGAGATGTATGTCACATACAGATTTGTTTGTCAGTCGACCATCAGACACCAACCCATCCACACACCCAGGACAGATGTAAAAGCAGTTTAATAAGTTTGCATTTCCTTGCTTATTTGGTTTTGCTCTGTGTTTTGCCACCACAGAGTCTGATAGCATGTAAAAACTATCTGGTAGGTGTGTGACTGTATAAACCACAGAGTGGTTTACAGAAAAATTATCGTTCAGGATAAAACTAAACTGCTGGTTTTATTATTTTGTCATCTCACCCCTGACAAATAATCACTCCAGGCTTGGTTAGAATGATATATGTGTCCTTGAGATCAGTGCTTGAAGTGGGCCGATCACTAACTAATACACAGTACCACCACTTTTCTCTTTTACTCTCCTGCCCCGAGACTTTTTTCTTACTAATCCAGAGCTGCCAGTATTCTTCTCTGCCTCTCCATATCAGGTTCTCTGGGCAGATGTGCTGCTCACCTGTTCTTCTCACCTGCCTCGATCTCTGTGTGCGGAGGCAGAGCAGGGAGAAGTTCGGGCGCCTTTCATGCAGCTGAGTGCATAAAGTTGCTTGTCAAACTAATCAACCAATCACAGCCTGGATGGGGCCTGTGTGCTGGGTCTGGGGTTCTGCCGGTGGTCCGCGGGGCTCTTGTCACAAGCCCTGGGCTGATAGAACTGGCGTCCATTTGCAACACACCCTGAGGGACTCTGGGACATACCTGTCAACCCTGCTGTTTTTCCGGGATTCTCCCGTGATTTTCCTTTCTATCCTGCTGTCATCCCGTTTTAATATTTTACCTGTAAATTTTTGAGCGCCTAACCTTTCAAAAGGTAAAAAATATAAACCCTGTGTGCATTTGAAATGTTTGCTGCAAACCCCTCCTGTAAAGCAGGTGGAAGTATGTAGCACATTAGCTGTAACAGTGACGGGAAGTCAACAGCACCTGCCAATAAAACAAGGCGAGCAGCTAGCGTGAGTCAGGATTTAGAAATAAATACAGGTCTCAGGCTTCTGCCCATGTCTGGGGTGGGTGGCATGTCCCTTGGCCTGGGATCTGTTTTCTCCCTCCTGTTGT